>WSYH01012880.1:0-17950 GCA_036426205.1 Ascaphus truei
CCGGAACCAATGCAGTTGGGAGGTAATAAGCTGTCTTCTGCCGAGAAGCAACGCCGGCGCAATGCCGGTCTCTGCATGTACTGTGGCAATTCCGGTCACTTAGTACTCCAGTGTCCCCACAAACCGGGAAACGCCAACTCCCAATGAGAGCCCAGAGAGTCTCGTTGGGAATACTGTCTCTCTCTCCCATCATCAAAGACCTCCTTCCCACCAGGATACTGTTGCCAGTAACACTGTCTGGAGAGGGGTTTCATACTCAAGCACGGGAATCATAGACTCCGGTTCCGCAGGCAATTTCATCGATTAAGCCTTTGCTAGACGGAACAATATTCAACTTATCAGTAAGAGGACGCCGGTGGGTCTGGAGGCCATTGACAGTAAACCCCTACAGCCAGCATTCATCACGCTACAGATGGTGCCTCTTCTACTACAGTTCGTCGACGTTCATACAGAGATCATTACCCTCGATGTTATCCACACTCCCTCCGCTGAGTTGATTCTGGGACTTTCTTGGCTCCAAATCCATAATCCTCGCATCGACTGGACAGATCGGGAACCCATCCAGTGGGGTGCTCCATGTGCCAAGTCCTGTACTAGGATATTCCGGAAGGGTGGTGGGTTGTGTACCCTGCCAGAGAAGGTTGACTCCTTGCCTTCTGTGTATTTGGAATTCCGCGATGTGTTCGACAAAGCACGATCCGAGGTTCTACCTCCGCACCGACCTTTTGACTGCCCGATTGACCTGCTGCCCGGGGCAGCTCTTCCCAGGGGACGATCCTACCCACTCTCTCTCCCAGAGACTAAAGCCATGAACACTTACATTGCAGAGAATTTAGAGAGGGGTTTCATCCGAAAATCTTCCTCCCCAGTCGGAGCAGGCTTCTTTTTCGTAAAAAAGAAAGACGGTTCTCTTCGTCCATGCATCGATTACCGGGGTTTGAATAACATCACGCGCAAGAACCGCTACCCGCTGCCCTTAATATCGGAACTCTTCGACCGCCTTCAGGGAGCTACTATTTTTTCTAAGCTGGATCTAAGAGGCGCCTACAATCTAGTAAGGATACGTGAGGGGGACGAGTGGAAGACTGCTTTTAACACCCATGACGGCCACTATGAATACCTGGTCATGCCGTTTGGTCTGTGCAACGCACCAGCAGTCTTTCAGGATTTTGTCAATGAGATTTTCCGGGACATTCTTAACAAATTCTTTATCGTCTACTTAGACGACATCCTAATCTTTTCTAAATCCACCCAAGAACACATCAAACACGTTCAACAGGTGCTGTTATGCCTCCGGGAGAACCATCTCTTTGCGAAATTGGAGAAATGCCAGTTCCATATGACGTCCGTGGCATTTCTGGGATACATTATCTCTGATGCCGGCTTCAATATGGATCCAGAGAAACTTAAGGCCATTTTGGACTGGCCCCGTCCGACCACCCTCAAAGCCGTGCAACGCTTTCTAGGTTTTGCGAACTATTATCGGCGCTTCATTCGCAATTTTTCTTCTACGGTATCTCCCATCACTGCTCTAACCAAGAAAGGTGCAGATCCCTCATCATGGTCCGAAACCGCCATACGGCATTTAATCTTCTAAAAAAGGCTTTTGTGTCTGCCCCTATCCTCACCCACCCAGACCCTAAACTTCCATTCACTCTGGAAGTGGATGCCTCTGACATCGGGGCTGGTGCTGTCCTGTCCCAAAGGACTTCGCCCTTAGCCAGGTTACACCCATGTGCCTTCTTTTCGAAAAGATTCTCTTCCGCAGAACGGAATTACGATGTCGGTAACCGGGAGCTCTTGGCAATCAAGTTGGCATTAGAAGAATGGAGACATCTCTTAGAAGGTACGGAGACACCCATAACCATACTCACTGACCATAAGAATCTTCTCTACTTAGAAGGGGCACGTCGTTTGAGTGCTCGACAAGCCCGCTGGGCACTATTCTTTTCGTGGTTCAATTACCTCATCTCCTTCATTCCTGGCTCCAAAAACTTGAAGGCGGATGCCCTGTCTCGACAGTTCCTTGCAGAGGATAGGTCTGAAGAGCAGCTAGAGATGATAATTCCCTCTAAATTTATTGTGTCCGCCAACTCCTTTGATATCATGGACAAGATTCGATCCGAGCAATCTCGGGCTCCGATGGGGTTCAAGGTTCCAGAGGGAAGACTCTACACGGCACCCCAACATCGCAAGAGAGTCCTCGAGTGGTGCCATTCCTCTAAATCAGCAGGACATCCAGGGATATGGAAAACCAATGACCTTGTTCAGCGTACCTTCTGGTGGCCAGAGAGGGCTAAGGATGTGGAGGAGTTTGTAAAGGCATGTGGCACATGCGCTCGCAACAAAGTACCCCGGGTCAGACCAGCAGGTCTTCTCCTTCCTTTACCCATTCCAGACCGGCCTTGGAACCATATTTCTATGGATTAATTCGTAGAGCTTCCAACCTCCAAGGGGATGAATACTATTCTTGTGGTAATTGATCGGTTTTCCAAACAAACGCACCTTGTTCCCTTGAGGGGTCTTCCGAATTTCTCCAGACTTGTGGATGTTTTCGTCCAGGAGATCTTTCGTCTCCATGGAGTGCCCTCAACCATCGTTTCTGACCGAGGGTCTCAATTCGTGTCAAGATTTTGGCGAGCCTTTTCTCGAAAATTGGGCATTTCATTGCAATTCTCATCTGGATACCACCCACAGACCAATGGGCAGACGGAGAGGGCCAACCAAAACCTGGAACAATACCTTCGATGTTTTATAACCGATACACAGGATGACTGGGTGGATCTGCTTCCTTGGGCCGAGTTTGCTCTCAACTCCCTTCGTAATGACTCCACTCAAGAATCTCCCTTCTTTATAAATTGTGGTTTTCATCCTTCTCGCTTACCCTTCTCCCCCCTATCCTCAGGAGTACCAGCGGTTGACAAGCGTATCTCCCGGCTGAAAGACTTATGGAAGAGGATTCAGGAGAACTTAAAGGTGGCCACAGGGAGACAGAAACTCCAGGCAGACCGCCTTCGACGCCAGGTTCCGGAGTTCGCTCCAGGAGACAGGGTATGGCTTTCTTCCAGGAATATACGACTAAAGGTTCCTACTATGAAGCTGGCACCCAAGTTCATCGGTCCCTTTCCCGTGGTCAGGAGGATTAATCCTGTGGCTTATCGTCTGTGTCTTCCACCCTCGATGAGGATTCCTTCGGTCTTTCATGTATCTTTGCTAAAACCAGCATTTCAGAGTCCTCGTTTTTCCAAGACCACTTCTCCTCCACTCCCTTTGCTGATCCAAGGCCAACAAGAGTACGAGGTCCAGTTTATCCTGGATTCTAGGATCTCCAGAGGAGGAGTATAGTACCTGGTCCACTGGAGGAGGTTCGGACCTGAGGAACGCTCGTGGGTTCCCCACCGAGATCTCCACGCTCCTCGACTCGTCCAGGATTTCCACCGTAGGAATCCCTCCAAGCCATATCATGGACGCCCGGAGGTCGCCCCTGAAGGGGGGGTACTGTAAGGGTCCGGGAGTCACGCCGCCCTCGGCATGCTCCCCACTCACCTGCAGCTCCGCCGGGTCCCCCCGCGGCACGCAGGCAGCCTCTCTCCAGAACGCCGATAGCCAACTAATTGTCCTGAGGTTCCCAGCTGAAGTTAACCTAGTCAGTGCTGCACTGCAGACTAGACATAGGTTTTCCAGGCATATAGCTGGTGGCTTTTATTTACCCTGTCACATTCCTCCCCTGTTAGTGTGTGGCTTGGACTACGCACGGCTGAAGCCCGACCATCCACCCCTTCTCTAGAAAAGAAGTCAGCATTTGCGTTCTCTTTTCCCGGCCTGTGCTGAATCTCAAATGAGAAGGGTTGGAGGGCCATATACCACCTAGTCAATCTAGCATTGGAATCCTTCATACTATTTAACCAAAGTAAAATGGACTCCTGCCAGGTAATGCCTCAAAGCCTCTATTGCCCACTTTACTGCGAGGCACTCTTTCTCAATCACGGAGTAGTTTTTTTCCCTCTGGAACAATTTCCTACACAGGAACAGGATAGGGTGTTCAACTCCCTCAAACTGTTGTGACAACACAGCCCCTAGCCCTATCTCTGATGCATCTGTTTGCACTATAAAAGGGCTGTTGAAGTCTGGGCTTCTAAGGATGGGACCCTCTGATAGACACCTTTTTATGTCCTCAAAGGCTCTCTGACAATCCCTTGACCATACCACTTGTGTATGGGCACACTTTTTTGTGAGGTCCGTTAAAGGGGCTGCCACTTCCGAATAGTTGGGGATGAACCGCCGGTAGTACCCTGCTAAACCCAGCAGAGAGCATACCTGTGTTTTTGTTTGGGGGGTCGGAACTTCTTTCAGGGCATCTACCTTGTTGGCTAGTGGCCTTACTTTTCCACCTCCCACTGCATACCCTAAGTATTTGGTTTCCGCCTTACCCAGGGCACATTTCTTAGGGTTGGCTGTGAGCCCTGCCTCTCTTAGAGATTTGAGGAACGCTTTCAGCCTATTTAGATGGGCCCGCCAGTGTTTACTATAAATGACAATGTCATCTAGGTAGGCTGCGGCATAAGTCCTATGGGGCCTCAGTACCTTATCCATGAGTCTCTGAAATGTGGCTGGGGCTCCATGCAGTCCAAATGGCATTGTCACAAACTGGTATAAACCCATGGGAGTGGCAAAGGCTGTTTTGCATTTGGACTTATCCTCTAAGGGTATTTGCCAGTATCCTTTTGTCAAGTCCAGCGTGGATATATATTCCGCGTTACCAAGGGCGTCAATTAATTCATCCACCCTTGGCATCGGATATGCGTCAAATTTGGATACCGCATTGACCTTTCGGAGGTCCACACAAAATCTTACCTTCCCATCGGGTTTAGGGACCATAACTAGTGGACTACACCACTCACTGCATGATTCCTCAATCACTCCTAAGTGTAACATTTCTTGTACCTCTGTAAGGGTCCGGGAGTCACGCCGCCCTCGGCATGCTCCCCACTCACCTGCAGCTCCGCCGGGTCCCCCCGCGGCACGCAGGCAGCCTCTCTCCAGAACGCTGATCGCAGCTCCACATGGGGGCGCGCGCGCACGCCAATGCTCTTCTTCTAGTGTTGGGCCGGCGGGTATGCCTGGTCACGCGCTCGCAAGCGCAGCTACACGGAGGCGCGGCCACACGGAGGCGCACCAACCCCTTAAAGGCACAGCACCTCAAACTATTGCTGCAACCAAATGCAGTCTTACTACTGGGCTTTATTGCTCCTCCCCTGGGACTAATGCTGGACCTATCCCTGCCGTAGCCTGGCCCTTCCACACACCCCCACCTTGCTGCGCTACCATTGGACCCTCTCTCCTATATATACCCTACAGTGTCACTGACTCGTTGGCTGAGCATAGAACCAGTTGTTCTCATCACTCTCTGCCTCCCTAGTCCTGTCTTGTCCTGTCTTGTTTTGCAGTCTTCCTCATGTACCGAAGCGGCTTCCCCTTCGACTATCCGCACCTCTGGCATCCCGAACGTGGTGTACGGCAATACGACTCTCCGCACCTCTGGCACCCCGAACCCGGCAAACGGTAAACGATTACGTCCCTTTCTCTAACCCCGGACTTGGCGAACAGCACCCTCTACCATCCGTACCTCTCCTGCCCCGACTCGGACTCCCGGACCACTCTACTCTCAAGACATGCCCTCGTGGCTGGGGTGGCGTTATATCCTATCCCACCTCAGCACCGCGGTCCTGCCTCGTTTGTGGTGAGCTTGTCCTGACAACCTCCTTCTCTACCAGAGCCCTACGACTTTCAGGCAACCTATAAGGACGGGATCGTACTTTTACCCCAGGTGCTGTCTTGATCGCAAGGGAAATTAAGTTGGTTTGTCCTGGTAAGTCAGAAAAAACATCATGGAATTGTGTAATTATTGCTAACAAGTCCCCATTTTTGTTCAGAGGACAACTGTTTACCCATTGGGATTTTATCGTCACTCACGATGTTCTCCTGTGGAGGCTGAGGACCCAAGTCCGTTTCCTCCTCCACCGGGTGGATGAATAGAGACCGCTGCATCTTCCAGGGTTTCAGCAAGTTCACATGGTAAATTTGTTTACCCTTCCTGGACCCTGGTTGAGCGATCTCGTAATCCACATCACCCGTACGGCGGAATACTTCGAATGGGCCCTGCCATTTGGCCAGGAGTTTACTCTCACAACTGGGTAACAATAACATCACCTGGTCTCCTGGGTGAAACACTCTCATGCGATCATTCTGATTGTAATGTCTCTCCTGACTGTCCTGGGCTGATCTAAGATTCTCCCTGGCGAACTGGCCGACCACATCTAGGCGCTTCCTAAGGTCGAGTACATATTGCAGGCTATTCATAAAAGGGGACCGCTGTTCCTCCCAGGACTCCTTTAGGAGGTCTAGGATACCCCGGGGTTGGCGGCCATAGAGCAATTCAAATGGAGAGAATCCCGTGGAGGCCTGGGGAACTTCCCGCACTGCAAACAGCAGAAAAGGGAGAAGTTCATCCCAGGCTCTCTTCTCTGAATCTACAAATTTCCTCAGCATCCCTTTTAGAGTTCGGTTAAATCTTTCCACCAATCCGTCACTCTGTGGATGGTAGACCGATGTCCGAACAGACTTGACCTCTAGTAACTTTAAGACATCCTGCATCAGTTTAGCCATGAAATTTGTACCTTGGTCTGTCAACATAACCTGGGGAAGTCCAACCCGTGAGAACAGTTCCAACAATTTGTTGGCTACTTGCTTCGCCGTTGCTGTTCTCAGGGGGAACGCCTCAGGATATCTTGTTGCATAATCAACTATTACAAGGATAAACCTGTGTCCTTTCGCAGAAGGTTTTAGAGGTCCTACCAAGTCTACCCCAATCCTCTCAAAGGGAATTGACACCAAGGGTAGAGGAACCAAAGTGGCTGGTTTTTGTCCCTTTGGACTAGTTAGCTGGCACTCCGGACATGCCGCACATAACTTAGCAATATCGCTATGCATCCCTGGCCAATAGAATCGGGACGAAATACGGTCCAATGTTTTATCCCTGCCAAGGTGACCACCCCAAGGGACAGTATGGGCTAGAGTGAACACAGATTTAACAAACGCCTTGGGAATCAATATCTGTCTGGTGACCTCCCGTTTGTGTCTGCCTATTCACCCTATACAGGATATCATTTGATAGCTCACAATGGGGGAATACTATTGCCCCCTGTGCATTTAAAATCTGCTCATCACTTTTTACCACTTTGTCATACTGTCTAGCAAGGACTGGATCTTCCATTTGCTTCTGGCGAAAGTCAGGGAGGTATAGGTCTGGTAAATCTCCAGGACCCATATCCCCCTCCCTCTGGCCCTCCCCAGCCATCACTTGTGACCTCTGACTACTAGAATGGTCAACTTGAGACCCAGATTTCTGCAACCAGTCCTGTTTGTCAGAGCGTCTTTGCTTCCGAGTCTTTTGAACCCGGTGTCTACTGGGAAAAAGGTCTGCAGAGAAGGGGAACATTTTGCCAGGGTTCTCCTGAGCCATAGAAGGGGTCTCCTCGTGAGAGACTGGAGCCATTAGGTCTGAAAAGAAAGGCCAGTCCCGGCCAAGCACAACGGGGGCAGGGAGCCAAGGAGCGACTCCTACTTCGAGGTAAGCCTCCTGCCCTTTTACCTGTAGCCGGATTTTGGCCGTCGGATAGCGTTTTACATCGCCGTGTATACATTCTATACTCCATGGGGAGTCAAAAGAACACACGTTAGGTGGTAACAGTTCCTGGAGGACCAGAGTTTTCCCAGAGCCCGAATCTACAAGGGCTTGGACGGTTTTTCTCCCAATCAGGGCTGGAAGTAGCCAGGGCTTGTAATTTTCTCCAGTGAAGCCCGAGGCGATGGTCCTGCTGAATGAACAATCCATCAGTGGACAGTCCACATACCGGTGGCCTTGTTCTCCGCAGGCGGAACATAGAGAGGGTTCCCTCGGAGGAGGGGGCTGTGGATAGCGCTCCGCTGGACCGGATACTGGAGACCAGGCATCTGGTGGGTCCTGTGGGCGACGTCCTCGGAAGTTCCTCTCATTTTGCGACGAGCCGACATCCGGAAAAAGATGAGTCTCGGCGGGGACCAGAATTTGGACTCCGTCCTTGCTGGAACGACTGCTCCTTCCGTTGGATTTGGCGGTGGCGTATGGACGGGCCGTAGGTTCCCCGTTGATTCGATCTCCCTCTTTGGGCGTCCGCCAGTGCCGGTGGAGTCGGGTCCAGGACACTGGCCTGCTGCTCAGCCCCAAGGAAGTTCTCCACGAGTCGGACCGCCAAAGCGAGGGTTTCAGCAGCGTGGCGTTTTACCCATGAGCGTGCGGAAGGGGGTATTATTTGTAGAAATTGTTCCAAAACCACCTGCTCAAGAATTGCCTCCTTAGTGCACTCCTCGGGTTGTATCCAGCGTGTACACAAGTCCAATAATCGCTGTGCGAGGACCCAGGGTCTCATCTTAGCAGTGTACTTCATGTTCCGGAACTGCTGCCGATAGGTCTCTGGGGTCAGACCTAAGCAATCCAGTATGGCGGCTTTTACTTGTCGGTAGTCTATTGCCTGATCTGCTGGGAGGCCCTGATATGAGGCCTGGGCTTCTCCTATGAGGAGCAGGGCCAAGCAGTTACCCAGCGATCTGTAGCCCAGCCCTGAGCTTCGGCAACTCTTTCAAATGTCCGTAAAAAAGCCTCTGGATCCTCGTTCTGAGCCATTTTCCACAGGAGTATCGGGGGTTTGCTTGCAAGTTCTGGACTGGCAGACCCCTGGAATTGGGTCAGCAGCTTGGCCATTCGCTCCTCCTGTGCTGCCTGCTGCTGGGTTAGGAGCTGGGTTTGCTGCTGCCATAGTCTTTCATCTCTCTCTGCTTGTAGCCGGGCCTGTTCCTGCATTAACTGTCCCTGCTGTTTGGTCTACTCGCACAAAAACTCTTTAAAAAATTCTTCCATTTTTTTCATTCTTGTGTGTATGTGTGTGTGTGGCCCTTTGACTGCAGGGGCCTTTCAAAATCCCAGCACTTCTTGACACCATATGTTGCAGGGTACATGCAACCACACACGTGGGTTTCTTGACAAGGCTTATTTATTTAGCCTTAAAAGATATACAGCACACAAAAACAAAAATAGATTTTCATCAGCAAACAAGAGAAAAGAAAATGGCTTTTTCTTCAGCAAACAAGAGAAAAGAAAATGGCTTTTTCTTCAGCAGATCAAACAAAACAGTGTCTCTTTAGCAGACAGTCTAAAAAGAATGCAGCTACCCTTTTCTATGCAGGGGACAGACAGTTCATAATTCATCTACTTTGCTTACAGACCTTGTATCAGTAATCTCTTCAGTAGCTTACTCCTCTCTCCTCAACAGCCAGCTCCATGTGTTTACAGCCTGGGGTTTTAACACACCTTGATTAGGCAGCTGGGATCCAACTAATTGTCCTGAGGTTCCCAGCTGAAGTTAACCTAGTCAGTGCTGCACTGCAGACTAGACATAGGTTTTCCAGGCATATAGCTGGTGGCTTTTATTTACCCTGTCACATTCCTCCCCTGTTAGTGTGTGGCTTGGACTACGCACGGCTGAAGCCCGACCATCCACCCCTTCTCTAGAAAAGAAGTCAGCATTTGCGTTCTCTTTTCCCGGCCTGTGCTGAATCTCAAATGAGAAGGGTTGGAGGGCCATATACCACCTAGTCAATCTAGCATTGGAATCCTTCATACTATTTAACCAAAGTAAAATGGACTCCTGCCAGGTAATGCCTCAAAGCCTCTATTGCCCACTTTACTGCGAGGCACTCTTTCTCAATCACGGAGTAGTTTTTTTCCCTCTGGAACAATTTCCTACACAGGAACAGGATAGGGTGTTCAACTCCCTCAAACTGTTGTGACAACACAGCCCCTAGCCCTATCTCTGATGCATCTGTTTGCACTATAAAAGGGCTGTTGAAGTCTGGGCTTCTAAGGATGGGACCCTCTGATAGACACCTTTTTATGTCCTCAAAGGCTCTCTGACAATCCCTTGACCATACCACTTGTGTATGGGCACACTTTTTTGTGAGGTCCGTTAAAGGGGCTGCCACTTCCGAATAGTTGGGGATGAACCGCCGGTAGTACCCTGCTAAACCCAGCAGAGAGCATACCTGTGTTTTTGTTTGGGGGGTCGGTGGTAGCCTCAAGGTGGGGGTGTGGTGACGGGCCTAGGCTACGGCAGGGATAGGTCCAGCATTAGTCCCGGGGAGGAGCAATAAAGCCCAGTTGAAGCGCATTTGGGTTGCCAGCATAGTTTGAGGTGCTGTGCTCTTAAGGGTTGGTGCGCCTCCGTGTGGCCGCGCCTCCGTGATGCGCTTGCCCGCGCGCGTGACCAGGCATACCCCGCGGCCCAACACTAGAAGAAGAGCATTGGCGTCGGCGCGCGCGCCCCCCATGTGAGCTGCGATCAGCGTTCTGGAGAGAGGCTGCCTGCGTCCGCGGGGGGGACCCGGCGGAGCTGCAGGTGAGTGGGGAGCATGCCGAGGCGGCGTGACTCCCGGACCCTTACAGAGGTACAAGAAGTGTTACACTTAGGAGTGATTGAGCAATCATGCAGTGAGTGGTGTAGTGTCCACTAGTTTAGGTCCCTAAACCCGATGGGAAGGTAGATTTTTTGGTCTTGGACCTCCGAAATGGTCCATTCGGTATCCAAATTTGACGCATATCCGATGCCAAGGGTGGATGAATTATGACGCCCTTGGTAACGCGGAATATATATCCACGCTGGACTTGAAACAAAAGGATACTGGCAAATTACCCTAGAGGATAGTCCAAATGCAAAAACAGCCTTTGCCACTCCCATGGGTTTATACCAGTTTTGACAATGCCATTTGGACTGCATGGAGCCCCAGCCACATTTCAGAGACTCATGGATAAGGTACTGAGGCCCCATAGGACTATCCCGCAGCCTACCTAGATGACATTGTCATTTATAGTAACACTGGCGGCCCATCTAATAGGCTGAAAGCGTTCCTCAATCTCTAAGAGAGAGCAGGGCTCCACAGCCAACCCTAAGAATGTGCCCTGGGAAGGCGGAACCAATATTAGGGGTATGCAGTGGGAGGTGGAAAAGTAAGGCCAACTAGCCAACAAGGTAGATGCCCTGAAAGAAGTTCCGACCCCCCTCCCGGCTGCCGGTTGTTTTTGTCGTAAAATGGGGGGCTCGCGAGGGTGTTAACCTAGGCTCACACCACTGCCATTTAAGTAAAGTTTGTGTCGTGTGTGTGACGGGTAAAAGCCACCCGTCTATGTATCCTGGAAAACCTAGTCTAGTCTGCGTGCAGCAAGACTAGGTTAACTTCAGCTGGGAACCTCAGGACAATTAGTTGGATCCCAGCTGCCTAATCAAGGTGTGTTTCAAAACCCCAGGCTGTAAAACATGGGCTGGCTGTTGAGGAGAGAGGAGAGGAGTAAGCTACTGAAGAGATTACTGATACAAGGTCTGTAAGCAAAGTAGATGAATATGAACTGTCTGTCCCTGCATAGAAAAGGGTAGCTGCATTCTTTTTAGACTGTCTGCTAAAGAGACACTGTTTTGTTTGATCTGCTTAAGAAAAAGCCATTTCTTTTTCTCTTGTTTGCTGAAGAAAAAGCCATTTTCTTTTCTTTGTTTGTGATGAAAATCTATTTTTGTTTTTGTGTGCTGTATATCTTTTAAGGCTAAATAAATAAGCCTTGTCAAAAGAAACCCAGGTGTGTGTTGACATGGTAGGTACCCCACTGCCCCCTCTATTTCCCTCCCTTTTCCCATGTATTTCTCTCCCCTCCGTTTCACCTCTCACTCTCCCCCTCATCAATTACCCCACACTCACTCAATTCCCTCCCCCCTTACATAATTCCCCCCCCCCAAAAAAACACCCAAATGCAAAAACTTCCCACCCCCAAATAAATACAAAAAATCCGCAACCCCCAAATATATACAACCCCCCCACCTCCCCAAATATATACATCCCCCGCACCTACCCAAATATATACAAACCCCCCAAATACATATGTAGATCTCCCCTGGGAGATCTTACTGCTGCTACCAGTGTTGTGGTGCTTGCATACCTGCGAGGGTCCAGGAGATGCTGAGTGGTACGCGATGGCATGGGGAACAGGACAGGCTTTCGTTGGCTTCTCATAGTTCGCTCTTGGTGTCAGCGCCTCCAGCTCCAGTGGCTCTACGATAGACAGAGACAGTCTCCCACTGGTGCACATTACAGACATACCACTACCTGATATACTGAGAACTCAGGCAGGAATATATATAGACAAGGGGTACTTTATTGCAGTCACTGGCAGATGGTACACATACACAGCGATACAGATGCTGATCAAAGGTTCCCAGGCTTCAGGATGGTGCATGACATCTGGAAGTATTGAGGCATAATTGTCAGGTTTGAAGCCTTCGTGGCAGTAGATGTTCCCCAGCCCCTAGGGGCTGAAGTGGGCACGCTCATCCCTGATGGGAGAGACTCACAGCCCTTCCTCTAGTCTCCAACTCCAGACTGGACTACCCAATTAACTTTTGGCACCACCCCCTGATATCAAGAAGGGGAGGGCATAGTGTCTGTTCCATGATTGGCTACACACACCATCTCACCCCTTCTCCTGTCAATCAGAGGATAGCAGAAGGTGGGTCAGTGGCCCTGGATCATCCTATCACAGCCTGAAATGCCTATCAGGGCTTGTGTGACAGGAGGCAGAGAAGCAACAGGGAAATACCAATGACCTCGCTTGGGACTAATGATGCACCATCCATCATTCTGGAGCCTGCAAAATAAAACAGGTTACATATAGTAGATGGTACAACATAACCATTCAGTTTCACAGAATCCCCCCGATTGATCCACTGACTACAGCGATGAGACTAACTCTTTCAACATAAAGAGTAGGGAATAGCTACATATAATATTTGGGATCGGGGTTCTTAACTGCCCATCCCTCAGAGTCATTGACCTACACAAAATATACCCTAGGCCCATCAGTATCCTGGCAAACCTCCACCCGATTTTTGAATATACAGGTCCCTGTAATCCATTCCCTCATTACTGTACAAATGCGGGTTTCTGTGACATGATCTCTATAGCTTGTCTTAGAGTGGAGATATTCAGTGACGGCTATCCTCAACCAATCATGCCTATTGTCCTCTATCTCCTGCATGACTGGTTCTGGGTCGTAGGGGAATTTGTAGCCATGTGATAACTTAACCTTATCATTTTCCAGCCAGCACCTTGACCAGGTAATACCCAAAACCCGGGGTCATTAGGGTCCGCCTCTTGATATAATATAGGGGGGGGCCTTAGGTAGTCTTACCCCAAGGTTTATTTCTCCCAGACGTTGCCATATGACTTCCGCTGCTTCTTCGGGAGAATACCTGCCCTCTCCCCACCAATGATCAACTATGGGCCTTTTACTAGCACAAATCTGGTCTTGTCCATACGCTTATCGTAACCTTGGAACATAGGGTCCCACCATTTAAGGGGTTCCCCAGACAAAGACCAAGAACCTGGACTAGTAGGTCTGGTACATGCGGAAGAAAATGCATTAGAGGGAGTAGACGGCTGAGATGACCCAGATGCACTAAATTGTTGAGACTGAGACCTGGATGATCCCCTGAAGGAATGATAAGATCCCCTGAAATTAGGTCTTTTAATACGACTAGATGTAGGGATCTCCCCCTCAGAGTCTTCAGAACTACCACCCCCAAACGACCAATTCCCCACATCATCATCAGGAAACTTTGTTAACACAAAGGGGGTGACAGTAGGGTCTATGTACTTCACTGTCTGTGAGCCAAGGTTCGAGGATGGGGCAGGGGCAGAATTGGCCTGGGCAAAGTCCACAATGTCCTGCACAGGGGTAGCACGGAATGGAACATGGGGTGATAGGGCCAGTGGTTGGGGCATAGCAGTGTCCATGGACTGTCCTATATAGCGGGGCTTTCCCTTGCCCCAGAGAGGTGACACAAGCAGGAACTCAGAGGCCCAATGACCCCTTCCCCCACCTGAAGCCACATAGCACGGAGCGTCCTTTGGTAAAGGTCCTGGTTCCGCCACTGTTGGAGCTGGCGGCAGCTCAGGATCTTCAGGGGAATCCGCGGACGCCATCTTTGTGACTTCAGAACACGGCGACTCTCTCGCGAGAGCATCCAGCTGGCTCGAGTTCGGCGGCAGCGATGACGTCACATCCGACTGAACCGGAAGTGCGTCACCCCGCAACACACCAAACAGGGCCCCGCCTGGCTGCTCCGCGTCTGGGTAGGCCGCAACAAGATCCTGTTGGAGGTAAGCAGGAGTCTCACCCATCCATAGGTAAGGGACAGCATCTGGCTCTACAGGTTCCTTCCACGGCAGGGTCTTCATCGAGACGTCGTCCTCCGCACAGGGCCATCTTAACAACATTAGGGGCCCCTGGGCAGAGCAGTGCACGGGGCCCGGCCTACACTGTCGCTCCCAGCCTCCCACACGCTCACTAGCACCAGCAGGCACCGGAAGTGCTGCACTGCTAGGCTGCGAGCCGTTGTGACGCGAGCCGGGGTGCCGGGCGGGCGGAGAGCGAGAGGATTCGGGGGTGCCCGGGCGGTGGATAGTCGAGCGAGCCGGGGTTCCGGGCGGGCTGATAGCTATCTGATAGGGCCCCTAGGTCAGTGTTTAGATCTAATCTATGCCGGCCGTGCGGGGGGAGAGCGAGCGTATCCGGTGGTTACGTCCTTGTGTGCGGGGGGAACGGAGCGGAGCACGTTCGGGCGGGGGAGAGCAAGCTGGCCTGTGGTGCTGGGCGGGGGGAGCGAGCTGAGCCTGTGGTGCTGGGCGGGGGTAGAGCGAGTAGGGTTGCCAGGTGGGGCTTTCCAAAATACTGGACACAATGGTGAAAGGTGCGACGCGCGAGAATCGTTGGTGAGAAGAATGTTATTTTATAAAGATCTGACTGATTTAATGTCATTTGTTCTAATTTCACTCCAAGTATTCACCAATTTGCACCAATTTATATTCTATTTCGTAAAAAATCTGGGAGGAGTCCTTGGGGGGGAGCTCGCCTTCCGAGGATTGTTTTAGGAAATAGAAATGAAATAGTGCAAATTGGTGCAAATTGGTGCATGCTTGGAGTGAATTTTAGAACACAATGACATAATGGTTAAATCATTTATAATAACTGACCTGCAGTCACACTGTGCATGGCGAACATACTGATCTTACTGCTCCTCCCCAAATTCCTCATTCATGTTTGCACCCCTCTCATCCTCTCTCTCTTCTCTCCCCTTGCCTCTAACCCCCCCCCCTTGTCCCTCTCACCCCCTTCATCTCTCTCATCCCCACCACCCCTCCCTCATCTGTATCATCACCTCACCCCCTCCCTTCATCCTCTGTTGCCCTCCATCCTCTCACCCCCCCCCCCCCCACCACACCCGTCCCTGTCATTTCAGTACATTAGCTTTCAAATTAGACGTCAGAATCCAGCTTTAAATGCACATTACATCATGCCATTGGATAAGTAACCTGCTCTGCCTTCTTGGGATATCTGTGAGTAAGGGTGCTGCAGAATTGCAATGCTGCTGGGATGGAGGGCTGAATCAGTAAGGGTGCTGCAGAGATTGCAATGCTGCTGTGATGAGGGCTGAGATCATTAAGTACGAGTGCTGCAGAGATTGCAATGCTGCTTGTGATGAGGGCTGAGATCAGTAGTAAGGGTGCTGCAGAGATTGCAATGCTGCTGATATCATTAAGTAGGGGTGCTGCAGAGAATTGCAATGCTGCTGGGATGAGGGCTGAGAGTAGGTGCTGCAGATATGGCAATGCTGCTGTGATGAGGCTGAGATCAGTAAGTACGGAGTGCTGGCATGAATTGCAATGTCTGCTGGGATGAGAGCTGAGATCTGTAAGTACGAGCGCTGCAAGCTTGGCAATGCTGCTGTGATGAGGGCTGAGATCAGTAGTACAGTGCTGCAGAGATTGCAAATGCTGCTGTGATGAGGGCTGAGATCAGAAGTAATGGTGCTGCCAGAGATTGCAAGTGCTGCTGGAAAGTCAGTAAGTAGGGGTGCCAGAGATTGCATGCTGCTGGGATGAGGCTGAGATCATAAGTAAGGTTGCTGCCAGAAATTGCCATGCTGCTGTGATGATCTGTGGACTAAAAGTAAGTGTGCTGCGAGATGCATTGCTGAGATCAGTAGTAGGGTGCTGCAGAGATTGACAATGCTGCTGGGATTGAGGGCTGAAGCATCAAAGTAAGGTGCTGCAGAGATTTCAATGCTGCTGTGATGAGGGCGTGGTAGATCAGTAAGTAACTATTGCTGCAGAGATTGCAATGCTGCTGTATGAGGCCTGAGATCTGTAATACGATCGGCTGCAGAGATTGCAATGGCTGCTGGGAATGGAGGGCTGAGTTATGGATCCTTCTGAAGATTTACAATGCTGGTTATTTTTAATGATTTGCAAAATGGGAAAGGCTGTTAGTATAGTAAACAGAACGTAAGGTTGAGTGAGCATTAATAAAGTTCCTACTATATGTACTGTATTGTCACCCACACACACAACAAAGATCTAGACCACCACACTACACACTGATGACACACCACAACACCTGAGACTATTCAAACTCCACACACATACAGTCAGGACCAGGAACCACAGACAGAAAGACTGACACATCCACTCACCAACTGAGACACACACACACAGGCAGGTACACTGAGACACCACCCATAGGCGACACAGACACACACAGTCAGGACACTGCAGACACACAGAAACACTGATAACATGAGCACACAACACATGCATGGACACTGAGACCACCACATGCAGGACACAGACACACCCAGGCGAGACACTGAGACACACAGACAGGAAACTGAGACACAACTCAGGCATGCCCCTGAACACACACTGATAACACACACACACACATGGCAGACAACTGAGACAAACACACACACCACACCATGCAGGATACTAAGACACCACACACCACACCACACATCAGGACACTTGAGACACACAACACAGCATTACGACTAAGACACACTGGGGGGCTCAGTCGGACACTATACACACAACACACAACACTGAGACACACCAACACACACACCCACACACACATGCATTACACAAGACACCACAACATAAGTCTGACACTTGAGTAACATCACACAGGGGGGGGGGTGCCACACAGCACTACACACACACTACATCACACTTCAGGACCTAATGACCACCCACCTTGTTTTTGTTGTGGGGAGCTCCCGTTGTTCCTCACTTCCCTCGGGTGGACTACTCCGACCTGGTAATCTGCCTCGGAGCAACCTGTAGGGGATGCCTTTTCTCTGCAGGTTCGCACGCCAATAAATTTCACTACTTCGGATCCGGATGGGGACAACCTCCGCCAGACGCTATTTTGTTGCGATTCCTCACACCCCCCCGATACACATACACGTCCAGAGAGGTAATACCGGTATACACGTACACGCCCAGAGAGGTAATACCGGTATACACGTACACGCCCAGAGAGGTAATACCGGTATACACGTACACGCCCAGAGAGGTGATACCGGTATACACGTACAGGCCCAGAGAGGTAATACTTGTATACACGTACAGTACACACCCAGAGAGGTAATACCGGTATATACATACATGTCCAGAGTAGGGTTGCCAGGTGGCTTGTCCAAAAATACTGGACACAATGGGGAAAGGTGCGACGCGCGAGAATCGTTGGTGGGGAAGAATGTTATTTATAAATGACCTGACCAATTTATATTCTGTTTCGTAAAAAATCTGGGGAGGAGTCTTGGGAGGGAGCGGGAGGAGTCTTGGGGGGGGAGCGCCCTTCCGAGGATTTCTTTAGGAAATAGAATATGAAATAGTGCAAATTGATGCAAATTGGTGCGCGCTTGGAGTGAAATTTAGAACAAATGACGTAATGGTCAGATCATTTATAAAT
>WSYH01012881.1:0-17948 GCA_036426205.1 Ascaphus truei
GTAGTACACATTGCTGACGGAATAAATATACGTACTTTCCTATCCCTTTAACCATATTAGCAACATTTTAACATAACTCTAACACATACCTGTTTTGTTATCATGCAACATTTAAAAGCGGGTCCCCCACGTATGACGTGGGACCCTTGTCATGGCCCAAGGCGTCCTTAAAAAGGATTACGGATGTAAGTCCCGCCCCCAAGCGACGTGCGCGCCTCAAAGCCTATTGGCTGTCATGTTTTGTTATAGTAACGGTAACTGCAGTGTGTCATGTGTGCGGCTCAGTGTTTGTAGCCGTAAACTGGGCGTTAGCCGAATGTTAATTGAGTGGGAGGAGTGTTAGCGTGCGTTTCACGCTGGTTTAACATGACGTCACACGTATTGCATTTGCACATTGTTTTATCGGCCGTCCTTTCTGTCCAAACACGTCTGTTTAAAAAGAATACAGATGTACTCGTTCAGAACGAATGTAGTTTCGTATTCATTGTATTTGAAATAAAGATTTTATGTTTAATGGTATTTTCAAGATGTATTGAACGCACAACGTACGCTTTGTTTTGCGCATGCGCTAACAGTTAGTGCAGCCAAGCGTGAAGTGCGTGCGCACACTAAGATGTGCGCGCACATTTTTCAGTATACAGGCAACGTTCACATCATATACATAGTTATGCCTGCTACAAATTTAAAGAAACATTACATACTGATGTACACTTGTACTTCTAACATATAAGTGAGTGACGTGTGTATGTACACAATCATATAGAGCTGTGTAATGCGTTGTCACGGATACATATATAGTAAGGTGCCATATTTGACCATCATGTGTTTGCTGTATTTCAGAGATGTCGGGGAATATACAATCGGATCAATGTATGATTTCAGAAGAGTCTACCTTTATATGAGATGATTGTGAGGAGGAGCCACCGACTACTATACTACATATGGAACTAATTTTATATTGCTTGCAGCGCTTATTAACAAACAATTAAAAATGTGATACCCTTATGCCTATATTGCATAAGCACTTAATTAACATAATGATGTTGCAAAATAGTGCCTCATGAATTTTTATTGAGTGTTCTTTAATGACTACTATCATTTTATGGCATGGTGTGTTTTATATATAACAACCATTCCCACTCTGCTAACACATTTGTGAATTCTATTGTGTAATGGAACGTATGACTGTCGAAACTATGTAACAATAATAATAATAATTATAATATGAGCATGTTCATGTATAGCGCTGCTAGTTGTACACAGCGCTTTACAGACACATTTTTCAGGCTGAGGTCCCTGGCCCGTGGAACTTACAATTTATTTTTTGCCGCCTGAGGCACAGGGAGATAAAGTGACTTGCCCAAGGTCACAAGGAGCCGACACCGGGAATTGAACCAGACTCCCCTGCTTCAAAATCTCAGTGCCAGTATGTGTCTTTACTCACTGAGCCACTCCTTCTCCCAATGTAAAGGACACTTACAACCAACTAGCCATTTCTTGTTAAAAATCTCTTGTTACATGGGTATGTTGATAAAATGGTTTGGGACAGTAGCAAATAATGTTATTGGCCAGATGTTGTGGTCCCCTACAATGCATGATGTTCTGATTATGACATCAACATCATGTAATGAAGTACGTTTCTGTGTATATTTCATTAACCTAACTAACTATAGTTTACTGTGTTTATTAAAAGTTCTAAAAATACATAGTATAGTCAATATGATGATATAAGCTACCATAATAAAGCTGGTGTTATCATTTGTCGGTGTTATACATGGATCCTACACAAATTGATACAGACACAAACAGTTGTGTTACAAAGTGTGTCTATGCTAATGTGCACGTGATTGACGTTACAATTGTGAGAATACTTGATAATTAACATCATGATAATGATGAAGTGACGTGATTTATATTCCAAAAATATTACCAACATTGTCATATTGGTAAATTATAAATGCTAAATGACAGTAACATTAGCGACAAATTTGTCTTCTCTGTTAACAGTTTAACACTTGGTACATGTAGGACACATCCACACACGTGTGACTTATACATACACATGTCACAAATTTAAATTAATGTTGACTATTAATTCCTAGCATTACAAAACACCAACATTGCTAAATATAAGATGTAGTACGCATTGTTGTGATTGCAGGCATTCATGCATGGAGTTTTATGATCAGTCAATTTCATCCGTGATGAATGATCTCCCGTAAGTAAAGAAATAACTACA
Organism: Ascaphus truei; assembly: GCA_036426205.1. NCBI lineage: Eukaryota > Metazoa > Chordata > Amphibia > Anura > Ascaphidae > Ascaphus > Ascaphus truei. Next base: position 2,240 of record WSYH01012881.1, read on the forward strand.
GTTATCCCCTTGTCTCCAAACACCTCTATATTACATTAATGGAATTTATAAGGAAACATACATAAAATGTGATGAAATGGGAGTAATCATTTTCTAATACAATGCACATGAAAGCTCAAGAGTAGCTAAATGCATATACATGATACAGAAAGTACATATATGTAACATTTGTGTTTAAACCAATATGTTGGGTTTTTACTACAAATAATTATAGGAAGATTGATGTAGGCACATCTTATGAGAGATGTCAGCAAATATACATACCATGATCAGTCATACTGGAGATATACCTATAATGCAAAGGAACAATATATAAATTGCAAACATTGACATGCCATCTTCAGTACCGTAAACAACACAGCAAAGTGTGTATTTGGTGTTAAATGTGCAACACCATGTATATTTCATGACATTCAAAATGTAAATCAGGCTGGTGTACACATCATATGGATGTACATGTTACACTGCACCAATAACATTGTATGTAAGCATACTAGAAGCATGAATGAGTATGGGCATAATATGTGTATTGTGTTAGCATAAGGAACAACACAATGCTAAAATATTAGTGCTTTGTTACCCCAGTTTTATTCACATACACACAACTAAAGTAAAATTGAAGAGGGATTATATAACCTGTGCAACAATAACATACCGGTGCCACATCCCTTTGTGCACACAGCAGAGAGAAGAAAGGTGTGCAACCCATATTCATCTGTGTCCTACCAGAAGGGTATATAAAAAAACATTATTGTTAAGATAACATAATGTAAGTATAAAAGTAGAACTTGGAACATATATGTTTTTACTTACAAGAAAAAAATGAATTGATGAGATTCTGGCGTGTCTGGCCACCACTGGCTGTTTGTTCATTTTCAGCAGCTACATGGGTGGGATGCTCGTCTACCACAGGCTCAGCTAGGTCTGACTGTACATTGTGCCTCAGTGCAACATTGTGCAAAATGCAACAGGCAAGGATAATATCAGACACTTTTTGAGGCTTGTATAGAAGAGCCCCACCAGTTCTGTCCAGACACCTAAATCTGGTCTTGAGTAGGCCAAATGTCCTCTCTATAACAGATCTTGTAGATATATGGGCTGCATTGTACCTGTCCTCTGCTTCAGTTTGAGGGTTTAGCACCGGAGTCAAGAGCCACGGCCTAATTCCGTATCCTGAGTCACCTATAATGAATGTAGCACACATAAGCTGACATTAGTGATCAAATTGTACAATGCCAACATTCCTAAATAAAAAAGTGTTTTGTGTTAGAACATGTAAATGTGTACTCACCCAGCAGCCAACCATGTTCAAAATGTCCCTCTTCGAACGCATGGAAGACTGAAGAGTTCCTCAGGATAGAGGAATCGTGACTGGAACCAGGGAATTTGGGTACCACATGCATTATCCTCATCGTCGCATCACATACCACCTGTACATTGAGTGAATGGTAGTGCTTACGATTGCGGTACACATGCTCACTCTGACTAGGTGCAATCAAAGCAACATGTGTGCAATCGATTGCACCCAGCACACATGGTATCCCTGCTATATTATAAAAGCCAGTCCTGACTTCCAGCCACTCTGTCGCCTCTGTAGGAAAATGAATATAATTCCTAGCGCGTCTATTGAGTGCATAGAGAAACTGGGTCAAGGCCCGCGAGAATGTAGATTACGAGACCCCGCCCACTATGCCCACAGTTGTCTGGTATGACGCGGAAGCAAGATAATGTAATGAGCACAGCATTTTAACAAGCCCAGGGACTGCACGACCTCTGGCTGTGAAAAAATCTAAATCTCCCCTTATCTCCTGATAAAGAGATAAGATTGCTGCTGAACTCAAACGATAGCGACTTACAATCTCCTCCTCACTCATCCCATCTAACAGGGTTCTCTCCCTGTACAGACGCGGACGAGGCACAACTTGTCTCCTCTGTCTTCTCCTCTGATCTCCTGTCCCTCTACCTGTCCCTCGGCCTGTCCCTCTCCCTGTCCCTGTCGTATCCGCGTGACTGTCCCTGTCACTGTCCCTCGGTGTGTCCCTCCCTTGCCCTATATGATTCTCTTCATCATCAAGCATGTCATAGAAAAGAATGTTCCTCCGTCTCCTAAACAATCTCAACATTTTGAAATGAGTAGCTGTGAATGATCAGGTAATGGACGTCCTTTAAATAGGTATGTGATGATGTCAGGTGACATAGTAAAATGCAAGGTGTTACATTAACATAATAAAGTACTTCTGTGGCAAGCTGTGTGCAGTTCTTGTTATAAGTATTTGTTGTGTGTATTCTGCAGGGAATGATGATATTTGGCAATGATGTGACGTGAACCTTTGTAGAAACATTGCTTGCAAATAAATAGTTGCATGTGCAATGCATGTAACACTTGTGAACGCAACAGTCAGTCATGTAATTAGGCAAAAAGGCTGAGATTGACGTGGGAAAAGTTTTGTGTAACATGTGTAATTAGGCATGTTATTGTGACATGTTGACAACAATGAATAGTCGTGTGCATATGCATGCATTTGTGTAATGAGGATAGTTGCTATAGAATGAGTTTACAAGGTGTCCCAATGCTGAATTACTGTACATGTGTGTATAAGTTAGGTTGAAGTGCTTGTAATGCTACGGTTACAATGTAAACATGCAATGTGATTGAGCGTCCAATAAGTGACGTCATGAAAATAGGGAGGACCCAAAACTAGATGTAAACATGAGAATTTAGATGTACATGAACGTTTAAAGATGCGTGTCACATTACAAGCATTGTGTAATGTAAAGGAACATGAATATACGGTGTATGTGTGACATGTGTGTCATGTGTAACATCATGTAAATAATTGTTGCTCAGTTCAGTAAAATGTGTGATATGATGTGAGGTTCTCCTTTAAGAGTTGAGTATAGTATTTTCCCTTGGCACATCATCACATGATGAGTAATGTGACCCGCAAATGCTGCAAACATGTAAAAGTATAATGTTATGCAAATAATACACGTCAGCTGTGACACAATGCAGGGAATGCCCCCACACTGTAATGCAAATGACGTTTGTATTGTGAGCAATGAAACGTAAACAGTACTATACTGTTATACGTCCCGACTCCATTGATGTACAGAAGATTTTTTTTTTCTAAGTGCCGTTCCGGCAGCCTTAGCGATCGTTCTCCCCTCCAAACTGCCAACTTTAGTTGGCGGGAGAAATTGGCCATAACATCTCAATTTCGTAGTGCCGATCAGGCCCGATAAGCTGTTTTTTTTTGTTGAATCCAGCCGATTTAAAAAAGTGGCGATCAGTGGCGAAAACAGGCTTATCGGCAGCCGACTGGCCATAACAAAATAATCGGCTCCGAAACCTGGCGAAATCAAGCACTTATCGGCGCTTACTGAATCTCAAACCCAATTTTGCCTATAAAATGGCGATAAATCCCTTATCAACACTTACTGCATGAGGCCCTTAGTGTCATCAGCAAAGATGGAGACTTTGCTCTCTATGCCAACCTCGAGGTCATTAATAAGCAGGGGTCCCAGTACCGATCCCTGAGGTACTCCACTCACAACTTTAGCCCAACCTGAAAAAGTTCAATTTATAACAACTCTCTGTTGTATATCCTTCAACCAGTTTTCAAACCAGGTGCAAATATTTTTACCCAGTTCAATTTGCTTAATTTTGTACACTAACTTCTTGGGTGGAACAGTATCAAAAGTCTTTGTGAAATCTAAGTAGACCACATCAACTGCATTACCCTGGTCTAAATTCCTACTTACCCCCTTATCATGATAATATCATGAGATATTATGTATTTTAATCCATCTGGTGCCTCAGTTAAAAAGGTACAATTTGGGTTTAAAAATACAATGTATTGGGTTTATGATGTCATGGGTCTATGCTGGGTTTCAAATAGAACTTAATTGTGGTAATTTCCAGGGCTATGCCACCCTCAGTTCCACTGATGTGATCGTACTGGCACAGGGTAGCATCTTGCTCTCTGTCATTTTCCAGCAAGATTTGTATGAGCTCTTCTTTATTTTTACCTTTATTTTTTATCGTGCTCCTCACACAGAATCATCAGCACCTCTTTCATCTGGTGTCGGTAAAGCAGCGATATTCACTAGACTTTACTCAACAACAAAAAAAGATAACAAAGTAAAACAAGAAAAGGGTATGAAACTGTCTGCTTGTATGTTTTATAAAAATAGCATTGACCAATAGCTAAATACTGGATATTACCAAATCCAGAATTGCCCCTCTCCTTGTTGGTTCCTCAATAATTTGGGTCATGTAATTATCTTTAAGCATCCCCCAAAAACCTGCTTCAATTCGTTGTAATGCTAATCTCATTGCCCCAGTCTGTATCTGAATAATTAAAATCACCCTGTGATGGACTGGCTTGTTGGTGAAGTAAAATAAACATATACACGTAGATCTCGTGCTTAAGACCTCGGCAGGGTTTATTTACAACACCAAGCAACGCAAAGTATTGGGTAATGTCCCTTTAAGCCAAAACATAAAGCATAAAATCAAAGCCTACTCCATTTTGGAGATTTACTAGACTGACCAGTCCCTAAATATCTGACTGACTGGATAGGTCAGTTCCCAGTCCCAATAACATATACTGTAACAATTTGTCAGGGAGCAATATATAGGAAAGTCTTATCTGACTGTACTGGTCAGGCGTCTCCGGTTTCTCCAGGCACACTTCAGATGTTGTCAGCACACTGCCCTGGTGTGTACTCAAGACTCTTTCCTCTGTCAGCACAGTATTAACTGTGCTAAGGAGTCTCTGTTCTTTATCAGCACAGTTGTGATTGTGCTAAGGAGTCTCTTGGTCTGTTCCCTCCTATGATTACCCAGGTGGAGCTGGTTAATTGACTAGCTGCAATTAACCATCTCTCTGCTGGATTTCTCAGACCACTAAAGGCAGATTTATTTGAACAGGGATGTTACACACCCTTTTTGCAAACATGACCTAGTTTTGATGCCTTTGCCATTGCACAAGTATTTTGCCTTCCTCCATCTTACAGATATTTGGTGGTTTATAGCAGGGGTGCGCAATCTTTCTCCCCTGCGCCCCCCTGACAGCTATTCCCCCTTACACACGCCCCCTCCTTACTGCGGCTTCGGTGCTCTGGCGTCACAAGGTCAAGTGATGTCACGTTGCCATGGCAACGCGGCATCACTTGACCCTGCAGCGTAATTTGAAGCCACGTTGCCATGGCGATGTGTCGCCAGAAGCTGTCTGAGCCAAAGTAAGGGACCTTACAGAGGCCTTTGCCGCTCCCCTGGCATTTATCTAAAATGACTTCGGGAAGAGTGCGGGGGCCTCTGTAAGCACCGCGCAACCCCCCGCCCCCCCACATAAAATCTCACGCCCACTAGTTTGTGCACCCCTGGTTTATAGCATATCCCTACAAACATTTTCATTGTACTTACTGTATACCTCCACTGCTAATTTCTATCCACAAGGTCTCTACATTTTCATAATTCCCTTCATAAGCATTTTCCCTTATAATAGGTTTTTGATTTGCTTTAACATATAAACATAGTCCACCTCCTTTTCTATTTGCTTGATCCTTCCAAAAAAGGGAAAAAGGGAATAACCCTCTAAATTAACTACCCAGTCATGAGTTTCATCCCACCATTCCTATGTAGCTATCAATTGAAGCTCACCCATTTTATCTGTCAGGCTTCTTGCATGAGCAAGCATGCATTTAAGTTTTTTTTTTTACTATTATCTTATCTGCTCCTGCCATTATAATCCAATTGGATTTAGTCTTTAGAAGTTTTCTGGTATTATCTGTATTTGAAAAAAGAGATTTCCTAAAACAGTGTTTTTCAACAAGGTGTCCACTTCCTAGGAACCCTTGGTTTTAGCAGGCATCCCTTAATGGTTCTCTGCAATTTTCAGGTCATTGAAAATTGTACCAAATACACACGAATATACAATTCATCTGATCTCAGACACGCTATTAGAGAGGGTTGGGGTTCCTTACAATGCATCTCATCTCAAACCTGCTATTAGAGAGGATTGGGGTTCCACAAAATTGCACAATATAATTATAGGGTTCTTTAACCAAAACAAAAGGTTGAAAAACACTGTCCTAAGATAACTCAACTCCGATAGTAAAGGATTGTGTAATATTCAGCACCATTATCATAATGAAACATCAAAGATGATGCACCACAACACAACCCCAAATTTAAAAAAGGGTCAAAAGCTAGTACATAATCCACATCACATTAGTGTATTGACAGTCAAAATAATTCAATGTTCTGTAGTGAATACAAGGATGAGCAAAAAGCAACAGAGCACTACTGATAGCACACAGAATGTGAAAAAATAATCATAAATAGGAAAGTGCGTTTTCCATAAAAATTATTTAATGATCATAGGGCAAAAAAAATAGCAGAGGCGTTGACCTACCAACGCGTTTCACGCTAAAAGAAGCACTTTCTCAAGGTATACATATCATACTAACACAGTGTATTTATAGGTAAATGGTGAAATAACTCGCTGTAACAGGGAACTTATCCCTGTTCACAAATGTGCCTCTAATCCAGCAGTGTGGTGGTTAACTGCTGGTAGGCAATTAACTAACACCACCTGCCTGATTTAGATGGCTTAGAAAAAGCCTGCCTTTGAGACAGGAAGTGACTCCTTAGCTCACGTGTGAGCTGAACTTTGGAGACAGAGCAGAGGTTCTTGAGTCTCTCAGGAGAGACTGACCAAGAGAACACAGATCTCTGGAGCTGACCATGTCTTGAGCTCTGCCAGAAGACACAGCAGAGCTGCTTCCAAGACACAGGGGAAACTTCTAAACCTGAATGCTGACAAACCCTGAAGAAAAGGTAGCAACCAGGGACAGAGAAGATTTTCCCTCCAAACTACAAGGAACAGATAAGACTTTTATTACAAGACTTTTTATATCTGTTCATTTCATGCTATGTGTTTGGGGCTGGGAGACATGCTTAACTAAGGGAGTTGTGAATTGCATAGTATTTCACTAGAACCACTCCCAAGTGAATAGAAGCTGTTTTTCCCCCTTGTTTGGATGGTTTCCTGATGTTAAGGAAAAGGCACAATAAAGCCTCGTTATAATTTCACCTTATAAAGTCTCCAATTGTGTACCTCTGTGAACGTCCGTCTACACTCGCCAATCGGAAAAACATAACCGGGATCCACCCCACAGCGCGTCCGTCAACTTCCGACATTTCCTAATGGCACGCGTGTGCCCCCGCGTCACGCACACCAGCCGCGCCATGGACATCCAAACCACTGCAGTACTGAGCACAAACATGGGTGGTCCGTGCTTGCGCAAAAACCAAACTCCTGGCATGCTCTCCACTAAACAAGGAGAAGATGCTCATGAATCAGGGAGGCGGCTAAGACACGTGGGCACATGCGCATAAGCCTAACCAATGAAGTGTCTCGATGACGCGCATGCGCCCCCGCATCACTACAACCATCTCCATTCAGGTCATGTGCACTCGTGCAATGGCGAGCATCAAGCCAGGAGGTACGCGCTCACGTAATAACCACACCAGGCATGCTCACTGTAAAACACAATAAAGCACGACTGGGGAACAGAGTGAAAACAGAGACGCATGTGCACCAGGGAGACATCTGCCACGGACACGCACACATGGTGTCCCATACAGAAAAATAATAACGTTTTATTGGAAAATACAAAATGAAAAGGGCTCTGCAGCTCTAGAGACGCGATCCGGACACGATACACCGACCCCCAGTGATGACACAGTGACGCTGTGTACGTCCTGATGCGTTTCGTCACTCAAGGCAACATTTTCAAAGGATACTCATACCTAACCATAGAGAGCTTAAAATACCATACTGGTTGCATAGCAACCTGTTTAAGAACCTCCCCTTCATTAAAACAACAGAGACGGTGTATCGTGGCCGGATGCTCATTGGAGTTAGCTGCTTTGCTGGGACTTTTTGAAGTGAAACTTCCTTAGTGGCACCTCATTCGTGATGGGGCAAAAAAGAATTGTGGAGACAGAAATGAAACGGATGTGACGTCAGTGCTGGCAGTTGAGGCCGGGCTGTGTTCTGGCTCAGCCCGACCCCAACACTGACATCACACCCGCTCCACAAATCAGATGCCGCGCGGCGGCGATAGCCGCCTGCCGCCGTCCTATCGTCCTAATGAATCGCCCCCCCCCGCCCCCCCCCCCCAGCCCACCCCTCCACAATCGTGACTATGCGGCGGCGATAGCCCGCTCCTAACGCCGCTGCCATGCCGCGATAATGCCGGCATTGTGACGGGCGCCTCTATTCCCTCCGCCCCGTTTCCCCGCCCATTGGAGCTCTCCATCACGGACACTGAAGCCCACACTGCTCCCCGGGCTCTATGCAGGCACTGATCTCCTGCAGCCTCTCCTCCCGTGCATCTGCCCCCGGCCGAGGGCATGAACCTGCTTCCTGCTCCGGTAACGGGGGGGTGGAAAGGGGGTGATGAGTGCGCTGCTTGCGTCCCCCACGGTCCCCCACAGCCACCACTCAGAAGCCTCCGAGTCGGCTCCAGCTGACGATGAACGCGCTTTCTCCCTCTCCCCCCCCGGCAACTGCCTCCATCTCCTCTGTGTCCGGCGATCTGGTAGGAATGGGGGGGGGGGGGGGCGGGGCGACTGCTGAAAGGTCTGGGTGCAGGGAAAGGATAAGGGTGCTGGTGGGAGAGGACAAGTGTGCTGGGGGGAGACAAGTGTGCTTTGGTGAGTCAGGAGAGAGGGGGGCAGACCACACACACACACAACATACATACACACTGACACATACACCCTAGCTGACTCACATACACACACCTGACTCACTACACACACACACAACACCACACACACACATGACTGACCCCACACACCCCCATCTGACACACACTCCCCCACACACTTGACTGACCCCCCCCCCCCACACACACTGAGACCCCCCCACCCCCCCCCACACACTGACTGACCCACCCCCCCCCCCACACACTGACTGACCCACCCACCCCCCACACACTGACTGACCCACCCCCCCCCACCTCCCCCCCACACACTGACTGACCCACCCACCCACCCCCCCCCCACACACTGACTGCCCCCCCCCCCCCCCCCCACACACTGACTGACCCCCCCCCCACCCACCCCCCCCCCCACAACATGACTGACCCACCCACCACCCCCCCACCCCCCCTCCCACCACCCTGACTGACCCCACCCACCCCACCCCCCACACACACTACTTCCCCCCCACACACTGACCCACACACCCACCCCCCCACACACTGACCCCCCCCCACCCCCCCCACACACTGACTGACTTACCCACCCACCCACACCCCCCCACCCACACACTGACTCACCCACCCACCCACCCCCCACACACTGACGACCCCCCCACCCCCCCCCCACACAAATGACTGACCCACCACCCACCCCCCCCCTCCCCACACACTGACTGACCCCCCACCCCCCCCCCCACACTGACTGACACCCACACCCCCCCCACTGACTGACTGACTCAACCCCACACTCCCCGCACACCTTAACTGACTGCACCCACCCACACCTCCCCACACACACGACTGACTGACCCCACCCCCCTTCCCCGTCCACTGTCTGACTGACCCCCCCACACCTCCCCGGCACACTGACTGACTACCCACCACCCACACTTCCCCCGCACACTGACGGACCCACCCCCACCTCCCCCACACTGACTGACTGACCCCACCCACACCTCCCCGCACTGACTGACTGACCCACCCACCCTCCCCCACACTGACTGACTGACCCCCCCCTCCCCGCACACTGACTGACTCACCCCACCTCCCCCACACTGACTGACTGACCCACCCCCCCCCCGCACACTGACTGACTCCCCACCCCTCCCCGCACACTGACTGACTCACCCCACACCCCCGCACACCTGACCCCCCCACACCCCCGCACACACTGACTGACACACAACTGACTTGACACATACCACTGACCACAATACCATACACCCAACACCACACATGACACCACACACTACAACACACACACAACACTGACTGCACAACACCTGACTGACTGACTGACTGACATACACACACACACACACTGCCTGACTGACTGACATACACACACACTGACCACACTACACACAAGCATTCACACTTAGTGCAAATACTAATACATGGGATGTGTGCCCGAGCACGCGTCATTCTAAGTCAAATTTATTTGCGTTTTGTAACTGAAATTGTATTTTGATTTTTTTAAAACATCACCAACCAAATAAATTTCTGTGACAAAAGTCAAGAAGTTGCACTTACTATGCGCGTGCTCAGCACACACGCTTTTTTTTTTTACGTGTGGCCCAGGCTTCTCCTAGATCTTTGTAAATCTTGCTGAGGACATCACTTGCGGTTGCCGACGTCGTACCAACCCATGTGGCGGTGACTATTTGAGTCACAAATGCCTGTAATTCTGCTTCCCTTGTGAGTGAGCCTTCCTTTCCTCCCCTCCCCTTTCCCTTTCCCTTTCCATTAAATGTTAAAGATGTTTATGCTATGGGCCTGGCGCTTTCTTTTTCTTGTTTTAGATTCCTCTTTGGGATTGGTTCTCCCTTCTGAAGCACCCCCCCTTTCCCAGCTTAGAATTTTACTCTATCACAGTGGATGATCAAAGGGATTGGTTTCTATTAACTCTATTTTTTATTCTTTGTGTGTCTTTTGTGCTTATGCTGTTTTTGTATGATAGTCTATTTGTGAAAGTAATCTTTTATTTAACATCAGTGTTTATCACTATTAAATTGGTTTAAAATCGGTGTCACGTGCGTGCTTGTTATTTCTGTTTTTATATATATATATAACACAAAAGACTGCACGATCCCTATAAATAGCACTCACAATAAACCTGAAATACCTAAATAAAAATAAGAAACAAAACCGGAACCAGAGTCAGCAAGAAAATATGCAAATGATTTTTTTTTTTTCAAACTTTTTTATTAGACATATTTAGGTTTACATACATTACATTACATATCTGGCCTATACAATAGTATTTTCCTTGTTCAACATATAAGAGGGTCGGGGTAGAGCCCTGAGGGGATGACCCTAGACTACATCATGGTCCGGAGGCCTGAAGGGAGAAAAGAGTGCGGAGGAATAAGGGGGAAGGTGGTGGGAAGGGGGGGAAGGGGGTTGTCCCTCCTCCCCTCGACCGGCAGGACTCTCCCCATCCATTCCAATCTCTCTGCGTTTACGTTGCTTAGTGAAGAATACTGTATATTGTTTTAGGTTAGTGGGTTAGCCAGGGCTCCCAATTTTATAGAAACTTTCCGTCGAGCGCTTAAGGAAGGCCGTGAGTTTTTCCATTGTCATGGCCTCATTGATCTTTTCTTCACCATTTGTCCTTGTGGGGGTGTTACCTTCCTTCCACCATGGGACGCAACTGAGCTCTTCGCTGCTGTGAGATGAAGGAGATTAATTTCCATATTGGGCGAAATAATTTTCCTCTCTATTGTCCTGCCCAATAGGAAGGTCTTGGATCAATTGGAATTGTGAGGTCCTGTGACCTCTTTTATTAAATCTTGTATTATGAGCCAAATTTCTGAATCTCGGACATAGCCACCAGTATATGGCCATGTCCCTCTTTGTCCCAGCCCTATCCCTCAGCATAAAATCTGAGGCCAAAGGGTATATTTGTTTCAGTCTCACTGGGTCAAGATACCAGTGGTAATATTTTTATATATATTATTCCTTCACTGTGGTACATATGGATAGTTCCTGAGGGTTCCGAGTCCCCTATTCTTCCCATGTCCTCTCTGTCTATACCAGTGTTCAATCTCCGCTGCCCATTTGAGCATAGATCGTGTTGCGTGGGTTGGCTGCTTCTCCATTCTGGTGCGTATATTTTGTGTTATTAGCCCTATTCTTGATGTCCGCCTCGCTGGGCACATCTTCTCAAATTTTTGTGTGAGAGGGGAAATTTCAACGTAGGACATTTTTTGTAAAAGTGCCGAATTTTGAGAATTTGAATGTAATCACTTGTAGCTTAGTGTGTGCGTTGAATTTTGGTGTGTAAATCTGGGAAACTCAGGAACTTCCATCGTCAACACGTCGGAGTACCGCTCTGATCCCCAATGATTGAATAGGTTCAATTGTTTGTTTTCGCACCCTGGGGGACATTTAGGGTTTTTTAATATTGGAGTAGTGATGAGCTGGTGGAGGAGACTGGAATTTTGTTTTAGCTTTTATTTAGCCATATTTCCCATGTGTGGTCCCTCTAATCCGCCCCAGTTCATCAGTTCAAATTTAGCCAGGCGCATAATCAGTCCCTGACATATCACCCAACCAAAATAAGCTGGCAGAGAAGGCGATTCTGGCAAATTGAGATTCAAAGATTTTAATGGAAACAGTGAAACACCTACAATTTAAAACATACAAAACTATGGTAGCCAAACAAAACATATAAAGCAAGCAACCGATATAGTATATCTCTGTTATATATATATATATATTTTATATATATACTGTATCATATATATATATATATATATAAATCTATATATTATATTTAATATATATATAATATATATATATATTAAATCAACACAGCTATATACAAAAAACTAACTATTAGCCAAAAAAATAATTCTCACTAATATCCATCAATATACATGGAAGATAACAGATTAGCTAAAAAAAGTACAGACAAACCCCTAATAATCCTAACTACCAAAAATGAGAGAAAAGCAAAACTAATTTCAAACTCCAAACCATATAAATTCCAGTCAAAAAACTGGTAGAAACATAAAAAATATAATTGACAAATAAACTTCTATCAGGCAACACCTCCGCTTTATCCATACGCAATGGTGTCGGAGCATGTATGGTAAAGCGAAAACTGTCTTACTGTGAATCACTACCTTTTTTTCCACGTGTACATATTCATGTACTGTACGCAAACAATCATACAGTAAGCGCGACACTTTCTGCACTAAATGCCGGCGCATGCCGGGATCTACCCCAGCTGCCGCCAGTAATATCCGCTGCGCCGCCGCGTTTTCCCCCACAGACGGCACCCCCCCTCCACCTCGCGGCAATTTACTATCCTATCCGGACCCCGAGCCGGCTTCTGCTCTGCTCTGCTCCCTCTGCTTCCCCGCACCCCCCGCTTACCTTTAATTTTGAGTCCAGGGGTGTCGGGGAACGCCTGGGGAAGCCTGGGGAAACGGAAGCCGGGCGCGCCTGTGACTGTGGAGGTCACATGTGCCCGCACGGCGCCGCGGCGACCCCTTCCCATCTCATACAGCCCATCGCATTTGTCGAATAAGAGCTCGCCGCTGCTGAATACCGTGCATATGATGTACCTAATGCTTTTTAGCCAAACTAAATACAGTAGGCCTTTAGTTGAATAACTCTTTAGTGTCATCTTGATTTTTCTTTATATGCTACAGATACACAATGGATATGGAAAATGATTTAAAATATGTGGAAGGATGAACGGAGAGCATCATCTTCACTGTACCGTATTTTTACTGAAAGGGCATAAGGTGAGTGCATTTATTTAGCCTGCTGATATATTTGTAGGACTTTGATTGTTCGTTGGTGAACAAACAATACGTCCATACATAGTGTTTTACAATGCTGTGCTTCCTTAGGCCGCGCGTATAGCTTGCCCGGACCGGGCACGTCACCCTCCGCGTCTAGCGAAAGTTTATTTCGCTTTGCGGCGCGGTCTCCTGGCACATGAGGTGACAGTCCTTGAAAATCAAATATTCCCGGCTTCCCAAATTCCGCTCCGTCTCATGCCGCTGTCGCGCTTACTATAAGGCCAACCGGCTGCGGTGGCATGTGTTTGTTTTTAGGGTGGCACACCGGCACACTTGAACAAAGCAGGGCCTTTATCGGTCCCTTGAATCAGCTTGGGCTTACACGCACCCGTCCCCTCAGTCACGCACGCACGTCCCTCAGTCCACACAATCTCCGCTCTGCACTCTCCCTCATACACGCACGCACCACACCATTCAGTCACACACGCAACACACCAGTCATGTCAGTCAGCCACACATCCAGTCAGTCACTGTACCACCACACGTCAGTTAGTCCACGCACTGCACCTGACTCAGCGCCACGTCCCACTCAATCACCAGCACGCACCGCGTCAGTACGTACGCACACACAGTCAGTCAGTCACGACGCTCAGTCAGCCACTCCGCACATATCAGTCAGCAGCACTTCAGGTCACACTCACATTCACGCACGCACGACCATTCTCAGTTCAGTCACACCAACGCAACACTCAGTCAGTCAGTCACGCACGACACTAGCCGACATTCAGTCACGTACACGCACACACACCCTCGCCACACTCAGTCAGTCACGTCACGCCCGCACATCGTCAGTAGTCACGCACGGCACACTCATTCCAGTCACGCACAGCACACTCGTCCGTCACACGCACCTCAATCATTCACGCACACACACTCATCACACACGCATACTCAGTCAGTCAAAACGCCACTCAGTCAATCACGCACGCAACAAATCAGTCATGCCACACTCAGTCAAGCACACACCCAGTCACGTCACACTACACTCAACCACATCACTACACACACACACCTCGACACACCACACACACACCCATACACCACACACTACTCAGACATACAACACACGACATACGACACACAACAGCACCGACACACACCAGACACCCACACTACACACATACACACACACACACAAATCAACAGATGCAGTAATGAGCACTCCTCCCCCGAGCCGTAACTCACAGATCCAAGTTTCCGTTCTATCAGCGCTGCATGCTAAGCGAGCTCTGATGAGAGGGAGGGCAGGAGAGAGGAGGGAGGAGGGAGCAGGAGCAGAACAGCAGCAAGAGCAGAGAAGGATAAAGCCAGGAGCCTGCAGCGGGCAGATACTGCTATTAGCTGCTGATTGATGGTGTGCCGTTCTCCCGTTCATCTGGCCATTTGGCCCTACCCATTTCCCCCCTTACCCCTACCTGCACTCCGGCTCACTTTAGGGACCACATGATTGAGGTTGCAGTATTGATAGAGGTTGCGTCATCGCACGCACAGCCCCGCGGTGTACGTAACTCGTGAAGCCACGCGTATGTACCCCAGGGTAGGTGTCAACTAAAAATAATGTACGTACTTAACGATGTACCGTAAACGGGTGTATGAAACGGGGTATGCCTGGTAATAACAAAATTGTAGTACACAACTGTAAAAAATAATAACCAGGGGAGACACAAGGTGAGGAAAAGCTGGTAAACTACTCATACCTGGACAAACATAGCTGAAAAAAATAAATATCCATGAACTACGTATCAGGTGCCTGAAGATCCACAAAAATAGGGAGAATTAGCATCTAGATACAGAGGAAAAATCTACTGCCTTCACAAATACTGATGACAACACAGTGCGCCAAACAAAGTGGAAAACCAGTCCCAAGAATATGACCCCCTGGTGACAAACTGGGAAAGGTACTCAGCTCCTAATGGGGTAGGAGGTCCATGGATCCTGATAACATAGTTTCCCTTCCCATAGTGTCAAAATCGTAGATAGAGTTCACACGGGCGCACCATAAGAAATTCATCTTGAAGATAATTAAATTAGGCTACCAGAAGACACACTCTAACTGCCTTTCGCCCAGGGGGGGGCTTCATCCCGGAGTTATAAAATAGGTTAGTGGGGGTCGG
>WSYH01001308.1:9558-72219 GCA_036426205.1 Ascaphus truei
GGTAGGGTTGTAAAAGACACCGACTTAAACCTCGCAGGCTGATCCGGATTGCGCAGTTCATTCGTCGTACGTAGCAGGGTCTGGATTGGAGAGACAGCATCGTCGTTTGGTACAAGCCAGGGTCAGGATAGGAGACGTCCAGAATAAAACATTGTCAAGCAAGAGTTCGGCAACAGGGAGTCAGGAGAACCCCGCTTCGGCTTATGGAGCGCGGGGGGGTTTCTCTAGCGCTGTGCGGCGACCATGGCCCATGGTACTGGTATCAGGAGGTGGAAGGAAACAGACCAGATTTACACAACCGCCTAGCGCTGTAAAACCAGCGCACGCAAGAGTCCTGAGCGGGTTAGGGAATCCTCTGTAGCAGCGCGAGGAACAGGACACGGCCTCTCTAGATTAGGGAAAGAGTAGGCCCCAGGAACAGGAAGCTGTGATACACAGGGAGAACCTCCGCTTCAGTGTAGAATCCAGGAGACTGAAGACGCAGGAGCGAAACCTGCGCTTCAGTGCAGGAATCCAGGAGGCTGAAGGACGCAGGAGAACCTCTTGCTTCAGCACAGGAGAACAGGAAGCTGACGGACGCAGGGACGAAACCTCTGCTTCAGCACAGGAGAACAGGAAGCTGAAGGACGCAAGGGAAACCTCCGCTTCAGCACAAGAGAAAAGAAGAGCTTGTGGCAGAAACAGTTGGTGACATCCGGTAGGACTATTGCTGGCAAGGAGCATTATGGGAAGGCAATACTTAAAGGCCAGCAGGCCAATCCCCAGCGGGGGTGTGAAGGTATTGCCAATGAATGCATGCAAGTCTAGGTTGCATAATAGGCTGCACAGTGCAGTAGATACCAGAGGGAGTGTGTATAGCTTTGGTGAGTGATCTCCGGGCTGGCAGCAAAATCAGGAGAGCTGTTTCAGAACTGGCACCGGTCTGCAAGGTAAGGTAACCAGTAACCCGCGGAGCGGATTCATGACAGTAACTTGCTGAACTAAGGTTATACTTGAACCCAAGGGTCCACCTACAGGACCCATTCAGCCCCACCTGTGGATTTGGCCCTGTTCTCCTCTTCTCTTCAACTAAGGCTCATTCAAGTGAATGAAGCTCCAGGTTTCACAGGCATGGAAAAGCAACTTCATAGCATATTGGACGGAGAGGGAGACTTTCAATTTGTGAGTGTCTCCATTGTGTAATATATCCCCTCAAAAAATCCCTCCAAATAATTTAGGGAGGACATGGCCTGTGCTGAAAAAGGAGCTCACCTGAGGTACGCGGCTAGGAGATATGCTAATGGGTATGCAACTCATAATCCGTTGTGCGTTGTAACGCTGTGCTGCCCACAAACCAGACTGAGGTGGGATGGAAGAATCCCACACACCCACAGCAGCGGAGGCGTGCCGGAGGGTGGCAGTTAGCGTTGCCGGGTCTGGGCTGTAGAAAGGGGTGGTTGGTATACGCACCGGGTCCCGGGCAGGAGGAGATAGCAGAATCGTTGACTCCGTAAACCAAGGTTGGGGTTTAGAGAGAGCAGCGTAGTCAGTATCCGTGGAGCCGAGGTCAGGGTTAGAGAGAGCAGACGTAGTCAGTATCCGTGGAGCCGAGGTCAGGGTTAGAGAGAGGAGTAGTCCAATTCCAGAGAGTGTTCACAGGAGGCCGGGTCAATAACAAGTTAGAACTGAAAGACAAGGCACAAGACACTTGACAGCTAGGTACGAGGAATTATGCTGAGCACTGACTGTGTGTTGGAACTGGATATTTAAGGACCAGGAACCCATAGGAGAGGGGGCGGAACGGAGGCGCTGTCCCAGCGGGACCGGGATAAGGCGCAGGGAGACAAGGAGGGCATTAGTACTTGCTGCATGGCTCGTGATCGTGGCCGATGTCAAAGTGCGGGCCCGCGCAAGCAGAATGTGTGATGCGGGGGGGGAGGGGTGAGATCCGTGGAGCGTGCACAAGAGGAGCGGGTACACGCGTGCTTGTAAGGAAAGCGAGGTTGACGTGTATGGATAGCTGAGGGCAGTGGAGGAGCAGCAGCTGCGGTTCACATGAGCAGGGTAAGGAGGGAGCACAACCCCAAGGGACGTGGCTCCCGATTCCTACAGCGCTAAACAGCTGATGGTTAGCAGTGCACCACTGGTCTACTACATCCTACCTCCAAGGGAATTACTTTTGTTTGTGTAACCTTGAAAGACTTCAAGCACAAAGAATAAATGCACTGAGGGCTGAGTTATTGAGGCCTGGTGAGATTAAATAAAACATAGGTTTCTGACACTCGCAAGTACAGTAAAAACAAGGTCAGCGGATCTCTTCAGAGTATATTGTAACCGTGTATAAGGGCATTGGTCACTACTATGGGGTAGGGAGGTGGGTATCTATTGCAGTTTCTGTGTTCTTTTTTAAGTGCAAATGTATCCATTAAATTCTGTACCACAATCAAATCCCTTCTGTGATACTACATGTTCAACTTTGACTCTGAGCATGTTCGAGATATTCAATGCAGTAATTCTATAGAGAGATAGGAGCGCACAAAGTCAAAGCAACGAGAGCAGTAATGCTTCAAAAGTATTAAGCAATGACTATTTCACAGCAGGAGTGGTAAAGTAGTTAACATTTAAGGGCAACAGACCCTCTCAGAAACAAAAGCCAGAAAGAAAGATTATGGCCTTATGATATGGTCAAATTACTATAAGCCTTATTATCCATGGGTCAATAAAAAATGTTATTGCTAAATATTTACCATGTCTTTACAAGCTGTGATCTGTCGTTCTTCTTATGGGGAATATTCTTATATAGAATTGCTTGGGTTCTAGCCAAAGAGGAGTTCTAAATCATAGGAGATTATTGCAAAGTTAACTGATTAGGGTAAGATCATTGTCCCTTCAAGAGAGGACCTACGAGTTTACAGTCTAAAAGCAAGCAATTGCCAATAGAAAATCATATATTTAGTACCAATACACTAGGCCATTTAATAGTACTAAACCAAGTGGTTAGTCATCTACCTAATGAAAAACCCTTTATAACACGATCCCATTACAACGCAAAACTGCTTATAACCGATGCAAACGGGCCTCCCAATTTTTGGATTATAGAATACTTTACAACACAATTATTGGGATCTTAAAATACTTTATGTCAATGCATACAATTGCACATTATTTCTAACGCGATCGCCGTTGTAACGCGATTGTGATTCTTGGACCCAAGCACGCGTTAAAAGGGGGTTAAGCTGTACCTATTGCACATTATTTTAGTCAGTGTGCAAGGGCAGAGGAGAGCTCTGTTCTTTGCCTGTCTGCCTATTTCTTGCTGCTCATAGCCTACAGCTCATTACAAAAGCATTGAGAGTGAGGAATGGTTCCATAAATTATTAATCTGGTTACCAGGAGTTTATCACCACTTATTGGTTTGTATTTAACGGCCGCATCCAGGGTGAAGCGTGAGCGCATGTGCACGCTCGTGACTCAGAGCGATTCACACATTACAGGCAATGTTGTGGTCAGAGCTGGGAAGTAGGTGCTCAATGAGCGATCCACGCTCAGCTGCTGGCAGAGACTAATAATTTGAATTTGTAGTGAGTAGCCGCGTTACTGAGTGGTCACCTAATTAGGGGCGAACTAGCTCTGTGACGTCACACTATGCCTGACACGCCCCCAGCGCTCAGCAACACATTTTCACTGGACAGTAATTGCCCTCTTATTCGGTGCTTTATGTCACGGCGCTCGAGCGAGGAGCGCGCTCGTTTTGAGCCTGGGCACGGCCTAAGAATATACAACCCTTAAAAAAAGATGTTTAATAGTAATGTTTTTCCTGCATATACGTTATGTTGTATGTATAATGTGTGGTGGTGGTGTATACACACACACAACACTATACAGATGTAGGAAGACTACTGTTTCAGCGCCGCAATAATCCCCCGGATGTTTTCATATCATGACCCTGACCGCGGTTGACCCATGGCTGCAAATAGATGGTTGGGCTTCCGTAGAACTTTGCAGTAACACATAGGGGTTGCCTGGTCTCACAGCTAAATTCAATGTACAGTACATACAATGTACATACAGTACACTGTTTCAATGTTAAAAAAAACTTCAGATGACTAAGCGTTTAAACAATGACATTGTATTATGTAAACAACCCTTGTTCCCCCCCACCCCCAGATACATGTGCTATATCTAGGGTGTGTGAGGGATGGTTACATGCG
Organism: Ascaphus truei; assembly: GCA_036426205.1. Lineage (NCBI taxonomy): Eukaryota > Metazoa > Chordata > Amphibia > Anura > Ascaphidae > Ascaphus > Ascaphus truei. The sequence goes on from WSYH01001308.1 coordinate 13,749, forward strand.
CTTGAGTGGTGCATACCTGCGTGGAACAGGAGGGCATGAGCTTCCCGCAGTGTTGTTGGGGACAGGACCAGGCTTCTGGGGTTAGTTGCCTCATTTCTAGTGGTGGACAGCGCCTCATCTTCTATACCTCCAGGAGTAGGACACTTACAGAAGAAGTAACCTGGTCCCAGGGTGGGTGCTCCAGAACACACACAACAGTTTTTGTAAAACAGCAAATGTCTCTTTATTGTACACAGCAGCCTTGCAGCGGACAGCCGCAACAACAAGAGCATGTAGCAGCAACACAGCAGTAACCCAAGGTGACAGCCTTTCACCTTCTTATCTTTCCTCCCAATGGTACTCCTCAGGATAGTCGTGAGGGCCTCAAACCCCAGTGCCTGCTCAGAGGGTCCCTCTGGGCGGGGGTAGATCCTCCCACCACCCCCTCATCAGGGTGAGGGGCATTGGTTCCACCGGAGCTTGCTCCGCACACTATCATAGGCCAGAATCCTATTATCTCTCTCCTGTTCCCAGGAGAGAGCTCGGCTCACTCCTCTCTATCAACTCCCAGGACAGACTTCCAGAACTAGACTCCAGGTAGACTAACTGTCACTTACAGAAGGGCTGCTAAATGTCTTAGCCCCTCCCCTCATGATGTCAGCAGGACCTCCCTCTGCTATATGCCGCAGCAGAGTCAGGGGCCTGCAATCTATCACTCAGGGAGGGCTTGAAGGGGGGGGAACCATGATTACTACTGGGGCCTGCCCTTAACAGGACTTACCTCAGTAGGAGAAAGATATGAGGCAGCAAGAATTTACAGGGGTTAATTCAGACCATACCTGAGAGTAAAACATAGCTAGACTTCTCTCTGAATTGGGGAAGACTAGGGATCTCTCTTCTGGTGCTAGGGGCGTGACCTTAGCTGGCAGAGAACAGGGAATTACAAAAGGAAACTCAGAGAACTGCCCCACAGGGGTTAATACAGAAATGACCCTGGGAACAGAACTTAGGGATTCTTTCTCAGACGGGGAAAGCGCACAGGCCTGTTTGGTTGGGGTTACAGTAGACATATCATTGGAATCAGGACACCCGGGCAAACAATCAGGGCTAGGGACCGTGGTAGTAACTACGTTGGAGAGCAATGCTAGTGGGACAGTTTTGTCATCTCCTGGAGAGGAAGGTATGCTCCCAGGTTTAGCAACAGGACTGGCATCAGAGCGGGACCGCCAAGCGTCAGCGCAGCTGGCGAGGAGGGAATCCTGTTCTCTTATGCAAATGTCCAATGTTATGGAAAGTAAACTGAGTATTTCTTGTACGTGAGCAAACATGAGGAGAGGATCCTCTGGTACTACGTAAATGTCCAATGATAAGGCCAGGGCATGGAGTGTATTACAGGCGGTGGCCAGTTTCACAGGATTCACATTATCCCAGGACAAAGGGGAATCAGGGAAGAGAATACTAGCGGCCAGAAGCTGTTTTAAGTACTTGAGGCGATAAGCCTTCAAAAAGAGATCTTTACGGCATTTTTTTTGCAAAGGGGTTAAACCTTCAAACATAAACGGATCTCCCATTTGAGGTAGTATTTCGCATAGGTACTGGGACTGGTCTGCGGGCCGGGACAGGAGTTCAGACAGAAACTTACCAACCCTCACCACAGGACGGTCCGAGTTTGTGGGGCCGAGCATACTGTCACGGTTGTGCTCGCCACAAACTCGGGTCGGACCGCGTGGCTGAGGTAGGGTTGTAAAAGCACCGACCTTAAACCTCGCAGGCTGATCCGGATTGCGCAGTTCATAGTCGTACGTAGCAGGGTCTGGATTGGAGAAGACAGCATCGTCGTTGTACAAGCCAGGGTCAGGATAGGAGACGTCAGAATAAACATTGTCCAAGCAAGAGTTCGGCAACAGGGAGTCAGGAGAACCCCGCTTCGGCTTATGAGCGCGGGGGGGTTCTCTGCGCGTGCGGCGACCATGGCCCATGGTACTGGTCTCAGGAGGTGGAAGACAGACCAGATTTACACACCGCCTAGCTGCACGGTTAAACCAGCGCTACAGCGCAAGAGTCCTGAGCGGGTTAGGGAATCCTCTGTAGCAGCGCAGGAACCAGGACACGGCCTCTCTAGATTAGGGAAAGAGTAGGCCCCAGGAACCAGGAAGCTGTAGATACACAGGGAGACCTCCGCTTCAGTGTAGGAATCCAGGAGGCTGAAGGACGCAGGGGCGAAACCTCCGCTTCAGTGCAGGAATCCAGGAGGCTGAAGGACGCAGGGACGAAACCTCTGCTTCAGCACAGGAGAACAGGAAGCTGACGGACGCAGGGACGAAACCTCTGCTTCAGCACAGGAGAACAGGAAGCTGAAGGACGCAAGGGAAACCTCCGCTTCAGCACAAGAGAACAAGCAAGAGCTTGTGGCAGAACAGTTGGTGACATCCGGTAAGGACTATGCTCGGCAAGGAGCATTATGGGAAGGCAATACTTAAAGGCCAGCAGGCCAATCCCCAGCGGGGGTGTGAAGGTATAGCTCCAATGAATGAATGCAAGTCTAGGTTGCATAATAGGCTGCACAGCTGCAGTAGATACCAGAGGGAGTGTGTATAGCTTTGGTGAGTGAATCCAGGCTGCAGCAAACATCAGGAGAGCTGTTCCAGAACTGCACCGGTCTGCAAGGTAAGGTAACCAGTAACCCGCGGAGCGGATTCCTGACAGGGGGTACCTCAGGGCTCTGTCCTGGGACCTCTTCTCTTTTCTCTGTATACACTCTCTCTAGGTGACCTAATAACATCTTTTGGGTTTAATTATCACCTCTATGCTGACGACACACAAATATATTTCTCAACACCCGACCTTACACCTGCTGTACAAACCAAAGTTTCTGAATGTCTCTCTGCTATATCATCCTGGATGGCCCTCCGCCGCCTTAAACTCAACATGGCTAAAACAGAGCTCCTCATACTTCCTCCCAAACCTGGCCCTACATTACTGTTGGAACTACGATCATTCACCCAGTAGCCCAAGCACGCTGCCTTGGGGTCACACTCGACTCCTCTCTCATATTTGCCCCTCACATTCAAAACATTTCTAAAACCTGTCGCTTTTTCCTCTGCAATATAACAAAGATACGCCCTTTCCTCTGTTGCTCGACTGCTAAAACTCTGACTCAGGCCCTCATTCTCTCCCGTCTTAATTACTGTAACCTCCTGCTGTCCGGCCTTCCTGCCTCTCACCTGTCTCCCCTACAATCTATCCTTAACGCTGCTGCCAGAATCACTCTACTCTTTCCTAGATCTGTCTCAGCATCTCCCCTCATGAAATCCCTCTCCTGGCTTCCGATCAAATCCCGCATCTCACACTCCATTCTTCTCCTCACTTTTAAAGCTTTACACTCTTCTGCCCCTCCTTACATCTCAGCCCTAATTTCTCGTTATGCACCATCCAGACTCTTGCGTTCTTCTCAAGGATGTCTTCTTTCTACCCCCTTTGTATCTAAAGCCCTCTCCCGCCTTAAACCTTTTTCACTGACTGCCCCACACCTCTGGAATGCCCTTCCCCTCAGTACCCGACTAGCACCCTCTCTATCCACCTTTAAGACCCACCTTAAGACACACTTGCTTAAAGAAGCATATGAATAGCACTGTGGCTATTCTGAACACATGGCACATAAAGCTTGGCCCCCTGCAGATGCACTTACCAGAACTCCCTCCTACTGTCTCTGTAGCTTTGGTGAGTGAATCCAGGCTGCAGCAAACATCAGGAGAGCTGTTTCAGAACTGCACCGGTCTGCAAGGTAAGGTAACCAGTAACCCGCGGAGCGGATTCCTGACAGTAACTTGCTGAACTAAGGTTATACTTGAACCCAAGGGTCCACCTACAGACCCATTCAGCCCTCACCTGTGGATTTGCCCTGTTTCTCCTCTTCTCTTCAACTAAGGCTCATTCAAGTGAATGAAGCTCCAAGGTTTCACAGGCATGGAAAAGCAACTTCATAGCATATTGGACGGAGAGGGAGACTTTCAATTTTGTAGTGTCTCCATTTGTATATATATCCCCTCAAACATCCCTCCAAATAATTTAGGGAGACATGCCTGTGCTGAAAAAGGAGCTCACCTGAGGTACGCGGCTAGGAGATATGCTAATGGGTATGCAACTCTATAAGTGTGCGCTTGTAACGCTCGTGCTGCCCACAAACCAGACTGAGGTGGGATGGAAGAATACCACACACCCACAGCAGCGGAGGCGTGCCCGGAGGGTGGCAGTTAGCGTTGCCGGGTCTGGGCTGTAGAAAGAGGGTTGGTTGGTATACGCACCGGGTCCCGGGCAGGAGATAGCAGAATCGTTGAACTCCGTAAACCAAGGTCTGGGGTTAGAGAGAGCAGCGTAGTCAGTATCCGTGGAGCCGAGGTCAGGGTTAGAGAGAGCAGCGTAGTCAGTATCCGTGGAGCCGAGGTCAGGGTTAGAGAGAGCAGAGTAGTCCAATTCCAGAGAGTGTTCACAGGCAGGCCGGGTCAATAACAAGTTAGAAACTGAAAGACAAGGCACAAGACACTTGACAGCACTAGGCTACGAGGAATTATGCTGAGCACTGACTGTGTGTTGGAACTGGATATTTAAGGGACCAGGAACCCATAGGAGAGGGGGCGGAACGGAGGCGCTGTCCCAGCGAGGACCGGGATAAGGCGCAGGAGACAAGGAGGGCATTAGTACTTGCTGCATGGCTCGTGATCGTGGCGCGATGTCATACGTGCGGGCCGCGCACGCAGAATGTGTGATGCGGGGGCGGAGTTGAGCTCCGTGGAGCGTGCACAAGAGGAGCGGGTACACGCGTGCTCTGTAAGGAAAGCGAGGTTGCGTGTATGGATAGCTGAGGGCAGTGGAGGAGCAGCAGCTGCGGTACCATGAGCGGGTAAGGAGGGAGCACACCCCAAGGGACGTGCTCCCCGATTCCTTACAGCGCTAAACCAGCTGATGGTTAGCAGTGCACCACTGTCTACTACTATCATACCTCCAAGGGATATCTATTTTGTTTATTGTAACCTTGAAAGGACTTCAAGCACAAAGTAATAATATGCACTGAGGGCTGAGTTATTGAGGCCTGGTGAGATTAAATAAAACATAGGTTTTCTGACACTCGCAAGTACAGTAAAAACAAGGTCAGCGGATCTCTTCAGAGTATATTGTATACCCTGTATATAAGGGCATATGTGTCACTACTATGGGGTAGTGAAGGTGGGTATCTATTGCAGTTTCTGTGTTCTTTTTTTAAGTGCAAATGTATCCATTAAATTCTGTACCACACTCAAATCCCTTCTGTGATACTACATGTTTCAACTTTGACTCTGAGCATGTTCGAGATATTCATATGCAGTAAATTCTAATAGAGAGATAGGAGCAGCACAAAGTCAAAGCAAGAGAGCAGTAATTGCTTCACAAAAGTATTAAGCAATGACATATTCACAGCAGGAGGTAAGTAGTTAACATTTAAGGGCAACAGACCCTTCCTCAGAAAAAGCCCAGAAAGAAAGATTCATGGCCTTATGATATGGTCAAATTACTATCAGCCTTATTATCCATGGGTCAATAAAAACTTTATATGCTAAATATTTACCATGTCTTTACAAGCTGTGATCTCGTTCTTTCTTATGGGAAATATTTCTTATATAGAATTTGCTTGGTTCTAGCCAAATAGGAGGTTCTAAATCATAGGAGATTATTGCAAAGTTAACTGATTAGGGTAAGATCATTGTCCTACCAAGAGAGACCTACGAGTTTACAGTCTAACAAAGCAAGCAATTGCCAATAGAAAATCATATATTTAGTACCATACACTATGTCCATTTAATAGATACTAAAACCAAGTGTTAGTCATCTACCTACTGAAACCCTTTATAACACGATCCATTACAACGCAAATCTGCTTATAACACGATGCAAACGTGGCTCCCAATTTTTGGATTTATGAATACTTTACAACACAATTATTGGTATCTTAAAATACTTTATTGTACAATGCATACAATTGCACATTATTTCTAACGCGATCCGCTTGTAACGCGATGTGATTCTTTGGACCCCAAGCACAGCGTTAAAAGGGGGTTAAGCTGTACCTATTGCACTTATTTTAGTCAGTGTGCAAGGGCAGAGGAGAGCTCTGTTCTTTGCCTGTCTGCCTATTTCTTGCTGCTCATAGCCTACAGCTAATTACAAAAGCATTGAGAGTGAGGAATGGTTCCATAAATTATTATCTGGTTACCAGGAGTTTATCACCACTTTATTGGGTTTGTATTTAAGGCCGCATCCAGGGTGAAGCTGAGCGCATGTGCACGCTCGTGCTCAGCGCGATTCACACATTACGGCAATGTTGTGGTCCAGAGTGCGCAAGTAGGTGCTCATGAGCGCTCCACGCTCAGCTGCTTGCAGAGACTAATATATTTGAATTTGTAGTGCGATAGCCGCGTTACGTGAGTGGTTCACCTAATTAGGGCGAACTAGCTCTGTGACGTCACAGCTATGCCCCCTGACACGCCCCCAGCGCTAGCAACACATTTTCAACTGGACAGTAATTGCCCCTTCTTATTCGGTGCTTTATGTCACGGCGCTCGAGCGAGAGCGCGCTCGTTTTGAGCCTGGGCACGGCCTAAGAATATACAAACCATTAAAAAAATATGTTTTAATAGTAATGTTTTTCCTGCATATACTGTATATGTTTGTATGTATACTGTGTGTGTGTGTGTGTATACACACACACACACACTATACAGATGTAGGAAGACTCACTGTTTTCAGCGCCGCAATAATCCCCCGGAATTGTTTTCAATATCATGACCCCTTGACCGCGGTTGACCCATGGCTTGCAAATAGATTGTTGCGGCTTCCGTAGAACTTTGCAGTAACAATAGGGGGTGCTAGTGTGTCTCACAGCTAAATTCAATGTACAGTACATACAATGTACATACAGTACACTGTTTCACTGTTAAAAAAAACTTCAGATGACTAAAGCGTTTTAAACAATGACATTGTTATTAATGTAACCCTTGTTCCCCCCCACCCCCCAGATACATGTGCTATATCTAGGGTGTGTGAGGGCTGGTTACATGCGCTTGAGTGGTGCATACCTGCGTGGAACAGGAGGGCCTGAGCTTCCCGCAGTGTTGTTGGGGAGACAGGACCAGGCTTCTGGGGTAGTTGCCTCATTCTCTTAGTGGTGGTACAGCGCCTCCATCTTCTATACCTTCCCAGGAGTAGGACCCGTACAGAAGAAGTGACCCCTGGTCCCAGGGTGGGTGCTCCAGAACACACACAACAGTCTTTTGTAAAACAGCAATGTCTCTCTTTATTGTACACAGCAGCCTTGCAGCGGACAGCCGCAACAACAAGAGCAGTAGTAGCAGCACACAGCAGTAATCCCAAGGTGTACAGCCTTTCACCTCTCCTCTCCTTTCCTCCCAATGGTACTCCTCAGGATAGTCTGTGAGGGGCCTCAATACCCCAGTGCCTGCCTCAGAGGGTCCCCTCTGGGCGGGGGTAGATCCTCCCCACCACCCCCTCATCAGGGTGAGGGGCATTGGTTCCACCGGAGCTCTGCTCCTCGCCACTATCATAGGCCAGAATCCTATTAATCTCTCTCCTGTTCCCAGGAGAGAGCTCGGCTCACTCCTCTCTCTTCCAACTCCCAGGACAGACTTCCAGAACTAGACTCCAGAGTAGACTAACTGTCACTTACAGGAATGGGCTGCTAAATAGTCTTAGCCCCTCCCCTCATGATGTCAGCAGGACCTCCCCTCTGTCTCATGCCTGCAGCAGAGTCAGGGGCCTGCATCTATCACTCAGGGCAGGGCTTGAAGGGGGGGGAAACCCATGATTACTACTGGTGCCTGCCCTTAACAGGACTTACCTCAGTAGGAGAAAGATATGTATAGCCTGTGCTGTTTACAGGGGGCTACATTAAAGTAAATTAGAGAGATTAAAATAACACAAACTTCTTACAGTAATACAATACAATTGTAGCCAGGGTCCCTCCGGTCCCCCTGTCTGCCGGTTTCTTTCCCCCTTGCGTGTGTGCTGCTGCGGGGGCAAGCGTGTTCCCAGGGGCTCCCGGTGGCAGCTGCGGCAGGACGCCGCCATGTTTAATGTGTTCGCGCATATGCGGAGGCTGGCGCGTAAGCAGAGCAGTCGCGATGGCTATGTTGAGGTTGGCGCGGGAGTTCGCGTCTGTGCAGTGCAATGCACAGAGGTTGGCAAGCATAGAGGTGGCCATTACATGTGTGCAGGAGCTATTGGAAGTTGCGCATGCTCAGTTAAGAGTAGCGGCGGCCATTACATTACAGCATCAGACATGCGCAGTAGAGATCGCGCATGCGGCGCTAATAGAGAAGAGGTGCTGAGTGGACTACGATTCTGAGCAGCCTCTGGGGACTGCTCTTTCACCCCTATCACCGGCTGCATTGAAGCCAATAAGGCTGACAGATTCTCATGCTGCAAAGAATATACAATGTTGTGTGCAAACAGGGATTGTCAGTTAGGAGCTGGGACACAGAGAGGGGAGGGTGTGTTTGTGAAGGGAGGAAAGTAGCCTCCTGCACTAGGCCAGAAGTCTCCCCTTAGGCCCCAGCTACACCCCACTCCCCTTCAGCTTGTGACTGCTTTAGGGAAGGTCCCTTAGGTAGGGACTTTGCCCTGTTAGCAGTGAGTTTAGTCAGTGACCCAGCTGCAGTGCTGTGGGCTCTGACAAGAAGGGTCAGTGTACAAGGAATCATTCTCTGCAGCTGCAGAGATAAGAGACTTTCTAAAGGTGGATTACTCCATGCGGGAGCCACCCACCGCCATGCAGAGTTACAGGACATTGCTGATGAGATCGCAGAGTGGCGGATCCTTTGTGAAGTGTCTGCAGCCCCAGGTGCCCAAGCACTGGGGCAGGTATCATATTTTAAGTGCATCAACCTACCGGTACATCAGGCGCTGATCCCGCCTCTAGGTTTTGGGTTTCTTAGAGGACTCGTGGGACTCTGGATACGTGGTGTTGGGGAGGAGTAAGGGGTAAGGGTATAGCCCAGTTTGGGGCAGAGGGTGACACGGCTGTGTTGCTATTATTGCAATGTGTATTGTGTTATGTTTGATTCTGCATATAGTAAATGGTTATACTTATACTCCTGTGTATGTGGTTACTATATGTGGGTCCTGTGTAGGGAACATTCTACACTCCTAGAATCTTACATAGGTGGAGGCGCTGACCGAAGAAACGTTCCAGAGAAGCACCCCAGGCTCTCACTAGCGGAGGCTCAGACCTCCTGTGAACCTGCAGGTATACGCACCACACCTGGTAACATATAGGTCCCCCCTCACATACACTCTATACAGTATGCGATTGGGTGGGGGAATACCCGTTGCACAATCTTCTTCCTCTATATTCTTCTCTGCTGTCTCTTTTACAGTTTCAACTGTAAAATAATCGACAAGAAATAGATGCATTAATGAATAACTGAGCTGCTGTATCGATACACTACTGTGCGTGCGAGCTCTATGTAAACTGTATGACATGCATATGCGTTCTATTGCATTTATGCGCATGCGTGGTACAGATATATGCCAATTGAATGGAATGCATACATTACCTTCATAATCCATTATCCAATAGTGATAAGTGTCACTGGATGTGGTTCCTACACGAACATGGGGTTGATATTGATCAACCTTCAGATTATGCAAAAAAAAAAAAAAAAGATCAAAACAAGGATTAAAACAATGACAGACTAAACACAGAGAAAGTAAAACCCCTAATTGTGGGCATGGAATCTGACAGATTGCTAAAATATAGAAAAGTCACGAAACTAGGAGTCCCGAACTAGTGCTACACAGTTGAAACAAAATCCTGATATAACTTATATCAATATATGCCAATAAGCTTTTTTTTAACTTGGAGTCCTGGTGGGTGCAGGTGTGATATATATCCCTTGCTGGGAGATTATGTACCTAGAAGGAGTGGCTGGCCTCCCACAAGCTGCCCAAAAAGCAGTTGCAGGTGATTGGCTAAATATATTAATTACACACTAATAGTGGTGCCATCTAGGAGCGTGCTGCTAAGGATTAAAATCGGCCCAACATAACATATTTCACATAACACTAGTATGCATTTAGCATAGGGACCTGCTAATGAGACTTACCTTGACGTGGTTAGCAGACGTGGCATAATTTGATCAAAGGATGTAAACCAAAAGTCTCCTTTATTTTGTAAAGATGCACAGGGATTCATTTTCTGTTTTTCACCAGTTACAGCTAGACTGGAGCTCAGTACTTTGTGGGGTGCACCAGGTCGGAGTTAGGCTGAACTGGGTGTGGAGTGGGGTGAGAAGGTTTTTGAGTTTGGATGAACAAGGTCTGGTCGGATGAGCTGTGTCCGAGTTGGACTGAGCTGGGTCTGGAGTCAGGTAAGCTGTGCCTGAGTTAACCTGAAATGGGTGCAAGGTTGGATGAAGTTTGTCTGGAGTGGGATATACTGGGTCCAATGTGGGGTGGGCTGGGTGTGATGGTGATAGCATCTGGTGCAGAATCAGGCCAATTATATGGCTATGCTTCTTGTTAGCTGCCATGGTTTCTTTTCTCACTTTTTAGTCTTTCTATGAGTGTTTTTAGGGGTCATGGGTACCCGGCACATTCTTAGGGTCCTTAGAGTTTCAATGGTACAGCACTAAGCAGGTTTTTGCATCGATAGAAGCTGGATTGATCAATCGATGAAGATGGAGATGAGCGATGAAGCAGAAGAGTTCTGACCAAGATTCAGCTTGTTCTAAAGTATCTGAGTAGGGCAATCCAATTTCAGTGTGAATTTATCTCCAGTACAGCTGACGTCACTGGTGCAACATTCAATACAAAGTGTTAATGTTGGTGGGGGGCTGTCAGGATCCATGATCCACGGCGCGCTCGGCGCTTCCGCTACTCACCCCAACCCACGATCGGGTGTCCCGAGTAAATACGGTTTCTGCTGGCCCCGCCCCAAAGGTTGCGCCTGTGCGGTGGCGTCGTGCTGCGCGGTCAGCGCGCCCACGCACCAAATCACATTTTGGCTTCAGGGATACTTACCACATCTGCTACCACCTTATGGACAGCCAATCACAGCCAGGCTTACTGCTGAGTCTTTTACAGCCTGCAGCCCATTGGACCGTACCTCCTATATATGCTCAGACTGCCCTCTGGCAAATCGGCTGAGCATAATCATTCCCTTGTGCGAAGTGCTTACTGTGGTTCCTGCCTCCATGTCTTGTCCTGTTGTTCTGGTTCCTGGCTTTGTTCTTGTTTGACCTTGGCTCTCATCTGGATACCGCTCTTCTCTACTCCTGACCCCGGCTTACCAACGACGATCCGTACCTCTCCAACCCCGACTAAGGCAAAAGTACCAACAATGAACCGCACCCCCCAATCCCGACTACGGCAAAAGTTCCTACAACGATCCACACCTCTTCAACCCGACCTCGGCAAGTAACTTTGACCATACTGACCTCTCTAACCCAGACCTGGCTACTTCAACCAATCTACACTCACAGCTGGAGGTTGGTGTTTTATCAATCCCCACCCCAGCCCCGCAGTCACACCTTGTTTGTGGTGAGCACTCCGTTACAGGGGCTTAGTTGGTGATTGGCTGACTTTTGCTGCAATGTGTCAAAAGTAGGAGTATACCTGTACCTGTAGCTTTACCTGTATAAAACATGCACAACAAAGCTGCCTAACACATTCAGTAGTACAGTGGTTCAGTACATTCTGAATAGCAACTATGACCAAATAAAAATTAACAAAAAACTAGCATTGAAATAATGCACATGTACAAGGAAGGATTCACACACCTGAAAATTCATCAATGGTAATGGCAAGAGGGCATCCAGGTGACACTATGCTGTGTTCATTATCATGCCCAAGGGAAGACAAAAGTTTGTAGGATGGTCCACAGGGTTACAACTGAGTAAGTTGTACTGTTCTACTGTATACAGTTGTTCCTCCTGGGCTCTTCATAAAGATTCATAGAAATTACTGTGGGGGAGCGGGGGGTATTTTTTTTGAGGGTTGGGTGACGAAGCTGTGGCGAAAAGAAGCAGGCACAAGGGCTTAAGCAAAACAGTTTTAATGTGCCATAAATCCAACGTTTTGGCAGTTAATGCTGATGCAGATAAAGGTGAGGGCTAATTAAAGAAACATTTAATCCATAGTTATACCCCTTGTACTCACCCCACCATGCTCTGACAGCCGTCTCCGTCGATGCTGATGCCCCCTTATGACGTAGGCACGTCACGCTGACGTCGGACGACGCAGGCTCCAAGCAGCCATGGAGACACAGGACTCAACACGGCATGTTTACCAGTCGCCATGACAACCCTGCAGACAGAGCAGGGAGGAAAGAGGTTCCCTAAACACCACTGAAGTGTGTAAAATATGAATAAAGTGACAATACTAATGTAACGGGTTTCCCCCCCCCCCCCAATCGCAGATTATACTGTGTGGGTGCAGGAACATATAGTGTTACTCGGTATTTGGTGCTATACCTGTTGTCTCACAGGAGGGCTGAGCTTCCGCCACGAGGAACCTGGGGCAATTATACTATGGACAACCTCTTACATTCGGTGCAGCGCCTCCACCTACGATGGCTCCCACCAAAGGGGGAGTGGTTCCTCGCAGGACAATCACAATAATCACATAGACATGAAGTAATATAACTAAGGACTTTACTATCATGCAAGATAACATATCACAGCAATACCATAATATAACCTGTGTCCCTCTCTCGAGGAGACACTAACCGTGACGTCTCGCAGGACGATTCCCCAACACCAGGTGGTCCCACCCAGTGTCCAAAGAACCCCACCCAATGTCCCGCACTCTTGCAGAGAGTCAATGGGTGACTGCGCAGTCACTATTTAAGCTAAGGGCCAGGTGGTGCACGTATGATTGTATGATACCTGCCGAGCACTCCGATGCTCGGGTCAGCAACTCTTCACAAAGGGTCAGTAGTAGGATGACGTCATCTGATCCCCAACCGGACTCCTTGCACATGGACCGCCAGGGCGGTCCCACTCTGGAATAGTCTCTGCGGACCCCAACGTGGGTCCGGACCGCTTCACAGGAACAGCAGCAGCCGCTGTGTCCCTATCTATCTAAGTGGCACACACTATACTATAGGCCGTTCCTATAGCACAGCAACCTGTAGTGGCTTTGGGGAAACTCCTAGGGGCCTACAGGGGTTAATGACCTGTCCCACTCCCCTAACTCTCCAAGTCCCCTAAGTCTCACTAATCCCAGCACTTGCAGCAACAAGCTGTGACCCACTGGATGTTGGCAGCCAACGTGCTGCGCAACAAGGTGCCTGCCTATCAGACCTCACAGCACTGACAGCCGTGACTCTGACAAGGCAGCACTCTAACACTAAGGGCAGCGTCCCTATCTTGGGCCTCCCTCAGCAATTACCCACTACCCTAGTGGGGGGTTGGGGCCTACCTGGGGTGTGGGTATATATAGGGCCGCAGGAGCTGCACTCGCTCCCCGCACCCTTCCTTCCCTCACAGCTCCCCTGCTCCAACTGCAACTCCTGAGTGACAGGGTCCCTCTCTCTAGAGCAGTCCCTGGCAACACTCTCTCTCTTGGAGTAACTAGCTACCTCAGACCCTGGGGGTGCTGGCCTAGTACAGGGAGTCCGTGACTCCTGTACCCTACCTCCTTCCCTGGGCTGCTCCGGTCTCTGACTAACTCCTAACATGGCCTCAGCGCGCGAAAAGTATCTCTTTTGCAGGGACAGCTTAAGCCCTATTGGCTCCCTGGCATCACGTGGGGCGCGCAAAGGCTCTTGGGATCTGTAGTCCCAGCTCAGAGCCTTCCCTGGTAGGCTAGGGCTTCGCGGGCTTTTCCTACCCTGCACTGTGCTTGCGCAAGCTTTCTCTGGCTGCCCTAACCTCCCCTGGGCTTTCCCTGCTCTCATGCGACTTCTCTGGGGGCCTTCCGCGCTATCGGGTCCCTGCGCATGCGCAACACGCATCGCAATGGTGGCGCCCTGCTTCCCGAGCCGCCGGGTCCTTAGAGACACGACCGCGGCCCTAGCGACGGCCCGATCGCGTCCCCGGCAACCGGCCCGCTCGCGGAGGCAGAGCACTACTCCCTGCTCCGGCCCCCACCCTTGGAAGCAGCCGTCGGGTCCGTTGCTTGCTCCGGCGGCACCCGCGATCGGGCTTCTCCAAGGGAGGGGGGTCTCCAGGACCTGATGGGGCCCAGGGCTACACTAATATAAAATGCTCTACCCAAAGGTGATATAAGTATGTACAGTGCACACTATTTAATACACCCTATAATGGAAAAACAACAAATTAAATACTGTGAACTTAAAAAAGCATCACCAGCATAATGCTGTACTGGAGCCACTATGCACATAATAATAAAGATATTTGAATGTGCTGTAGAGAAGAAACATATACTTCTAATAACAAAGGATATATGGAGAATCTGGAGTCCAGGAGAGATCCACGGAGATGGGCAACCAATCTAAAGGGATACACGATTATCTCCTGTCAAGGAAGCAATTGAGATTCTGTTGCTCATTATGACCTCCACCATTACTGGTGTTCAATCAGTTAATCCAGTACACTTCACTCCTTAGGAGAAATGTCTATCTGGTAATCCCCGCATTGGCGCTACAGACTCTATCCCCATAATTCTCAAGGAGGCGACATTATACCTGTGTTACACAGAATGTTGTACTAATACTGTGGGTTCTGTGGCGTCCCGTATTACACTTTTATGCTAAATAAAGCGTATCTTGAGCATTCTTGTGGGATTTCCTACATAAAGTAGACCACAGGGGCATTTAATGATATATACAACATGTGTGCATCTACAGGTAATGCGGCCCTTGATTTTGATGTTCATGCCATTGTGGAGGTGAGAGAAGGTGTCGCCTGTGATGAGGGTATTACAAACCGAACAATTCAGACACCTCCCAAAAATGTGGAACATTGTAATATTGTCTGTTATCGGTATGAATAAGCGTATCAGCCAGATTTCTACCTCTCTTAAATGCTACCATGGGTGGTGCACTACATATCTCTGACAATATGTCATCATTCTGAAGTAAATTCTAGTGTTTCTTGATTGTAGCTTTAACAAAGCCACTTGCTTGATTGTATGTTGTTGTAAATGTAGCCGTGTTTCCTCTAGAACACAGAAAGACTACTAATGCTGTGTGTAACCTGTTGGCTCGCAGGGCCTGAGCCTCTCCCACGGAGAGCCTGGGGCGATATATATATGTATTACTTCTTACCAGATGCAGCGCCTCCACCTGTGAGGGATTCCAGCAGAGTGGGAGTTGTTCCTTGCAGGACACCAATATAATAATTCTTACACGGAATGTACAATAACAAATATCTTTACTAAATATATGCAGAGATCTTATATGCATACACATCACATACTCCTTCCCACTAGAGATACAACTATCCAAAGCGTCTCGCAGGACGCAACCCTCCACCATGTTACCCACACCGTGTCCAATGTCCCACACCCAAACCCCAGTGTGTAGTGACCGCGCGGCCACTATGGAGAGAGAGTATATAGTTGGTGCACTTGGTGTATGTGATTACCTGCCGAGCGCTCCTGCTCTCGGGTCAGCAGACAACTTCGCAAAGGATCCGCCGACACGTGATACCTTCCGCGACGTCCTTCCAGGCGATCCCACCTGGGTAAATGTCTCTGAAGAGGCCTGGTCCCACACCTCTGTTAGGAAATGCAGCGTCCGCTGTGTCCCTGACTTTGCACACTAATGGGGCAGTTCCTATTCTAGGGCCTGTCCCTGCAGCAACCACAAGCTGTATGTGACTCAGGGGCCTATCTGGGGCCTAGGGGGGTCTCTGGCCTAGTGTAGAGGCTACTTGCCTCTCTGCACATGCAGCTCCTACCTCCTCCGCTTCCTGGTCTTGACTGCCTAACGTGCTCCCTGCACAACCTCCTATCTCCTTCCTGCAAGGATCCTAGTGCCCTATTGGCTCCCTGGCATCAGGTGGTCTCCCTAGCACTCATGGGACTTGTAGTCCCCTGCTCTAGCCCTCTTCTCATAGGTCTGGGCTTAGTGCGCTACCGCAGCCACTTCTTGCGCATGTGCTAGCTCGCTCTAGGTGCCGTCGCCTACCATGCTCACTGCGCATGCGCAAACCTTAAAATGGCGGTGCCCTGGAACTCCTTTGAGCAGCTCTAACAGACTCATGGCTAGTTTGGTAGGAGTAACGCTGTGGGGGTCCCATTCAGAAGAAGGGACCCCCACTCAGTTCATATTTGCTGCTTTCTGTTTTCTGGTCCGCGATCGAGCGTGGCTGTACTGCGGTCAGGCGGCTGCACGTGGATGTGGCACCAAGAACAGGGAGTCTGGTTACATCTGTATGTACAGTAGTGTACATTATAGCTATGTACTCTTTTCATTTCCCTAATTTTGTCTTTTCACAGTGAAGGGATTCGGATGGTGGATGAGATCAGCCTGGAAAATGATGAAGAATCTGCTGCAGAGGCTGGGAATATTCAGCATCAGAAGCATGATATTCCATTGTCTAAGTTCAGCACCAGACTGACTCGATTTGGGCTGGACCTTTGCACGTGAGTTAAAGTTCTGTACTGTACAGTTTCTAGAACTTTCCAGTTTCTTCTCATGTCAGAGACTGCATCTAAAAAGAAAAAAAAATGTCTTTTAATACACACTCTCCAGTATTTTGTTAATACTATAGTATGAAGCAGTAACACAGCCAAGACTCCACATGTACAGTACTGTGCAGCACCTGTAGATACAGTATAATTAATTCCTACTGGAAAACATTTGGTAAAATAAATAAGTTCTCTGGGCTCTGCCTAAAGAATACAAGTCCAGTCATTTTAACATTACTGTAACTGGACAATGGCACTGATACTAAACCTACTGAGGACATTTACCAGCCAGAGGTTGAAAACAAATACTGTAAGCCCACGCAGGATTCGTAGACACATTTGCTGGGGTCACCAGGGGATGGGTGTCTGGTGCTGCTGCTGCCTTTGCCATGCTGTTCTGTCGTTGTAGACAGCGCATGCGCTGGTTTCACTGACAGAGAGATTCAGAGTGGTCGCGGCTGGACAGTTGTAGGACCGAGGTAAACAAAGTGTACCCACGGGTAGAATCTTTGTATTTAAGTCAGTACAGTAAGTCTTTCTACATCTGTAATTAAACATCAATTTATTTTTAATACACGCAGCGGCGGATTTTCAAATCCGCCGCCCCATGGCACTTACATGTGGCGGGCGCCTCCTTGCTGCCATGTTCTCCTTCTGAATCGAAGCGTCAAATTATGCCGCGGAGGTCACCAACATTGCCATGGTAACGTGACATCATATGATGCTGTGACGCTGCGCTATGTCACGTTGGTGATGTCTGCAGTGTCATTTGACGCTACGATTCCAAAGGAGAAGGAGGGCTACAGCAAGGAGGCGGCTTCCAAATGTAAGTGCGTTCCCATCAGGCCCGAGAGCGCGGCAAATGTATATGGGGGTGGACATTTTTGCCGCCCTAGGCCCGGGCCTAATGCAAAATCTGCCACTGAAAGTTTATCCAAAGTTCGTCAAAACTGCCTTTGAGTACCATGAAGATCATTTTTAAAAACATTTTTTTTTAGCTACGGCCAACATATGAAAATTGATAACAATATTTCTCACATTTGATGCAGAACATTACGCATGGAGGCTCTTCCCACTTCAGAACTTCACAGAGCTTTTAACACTAAGGAAAATAATTTCAAATTATATACGTGTATACCCAATTTTCCAACTCTGTCTATGAAATGTCTCTGAATTTACTGTTTATCTCTGTTCAGTTACTGTAACCATGTATTGTTATGACTCTGTGCCCAGGACATACTTCAAAACGAGAGGTAACTCTCAATGTATTACTTCCTGGTAACACATTGTATAAATAATATAGAAAAAATATTTTGGTAGATCCCATTATAATATGTACATCACGTAGCTCTTCCTTATCTCCCCTTGTTGTTACGCATGAAAGCTAATACACACAGGGTAACATTGCTGAAAAGTACCAAGTGGAAATTTCACACAAATACTGCCTTGACACGCAAAAGTGTGGTTTTATATACTGTCACTGCTCGTTGTCATTAGCAAAGTACCGTAAGAAAAAGACTTGAGGATTTGGACCAAAATTTACAATGGTAATGCACATGTTGGTTGGACCAGATTTGCAATCCCAGAATCCAAATTATACACTGCTCAGGGAAAACAAGTGACCAGTCCAGGTATAGGCTATTAGTGAAAGCACATGAGAAGCAGGCACGGCATATTGTAGGTTGTCACAGTTGAACAGGCGGTCAGGAGTAGTACAGGTTGCCCGGAGAAGGCAAAGATTAAGGTAAGAAGTACAGACTGCCACAGTCTGGGAGGCACATAGAGTTACTGTAAGTAAAATCAGAGAGTTTTAGACAAAGGACAAGAATCACAGGGAAATCAGAGCACTCTTTCACAGGCCCACTCCCAAGTGCTGTCAGATCACAATGCCCGCTGTGTGACTTGTTATAGTTTATGTGGGTTACCAGTGCTAATTGCTGTCATTACTCTGTCACTGGCTCCATTATGACACTCTGACTCTCCCTGACCTGTGCTCAAAGGCCCTGGTGTCTGCAACTCCTCAAAGTCCACCCAAAAGTGTGCAGGGCTGGCTGGCCTACTATCCTCTGACCTTTTACTGAGAGCTGCGTGGGGAGGAGGGGGCACTGCCTGCCCAAGGGCCTCTGCCCTGCCTGTGCATTGATGCCTCAGAGTGTGATGGGAGCACATGGAGAGATTTCAGCCTGTTGCTACCATGGGGTTATTAGATTGGAATGGTCACCAAGGATGGGGTAGAGTAACAGTGTTACTGGGGACAAGTTAAACCTGCTGACTAAAATCATATGTTCCCTTTTAGTTATGGGAAAAATCATACTGTCAGGAAAAAATCTATCATGAAATCTATGGAATCTCTTTATTATTTTTATTTAGTAAATGTTCCCAAATGCCATTCTCTCTAAGAATACAAATATGAAACTAACCCCAACAAATAAACATTTGTCAAGTCTGCCATGAAGATTTTGTGGAAAATCCTTCCCCACTGTACTGATTTCTTTATTGGTGTGTGTGAGCAGTGAAAAGGGGGGATAGATAGCATTAAATACCAATATGTAAGAAGAAAAAGCTTCAGAACAGGAGTATAAATATGTGTCTGTACCGGTGTGTGTGTGTATGTGTGTGTATATATCTATATCTATATCCAGTGGTCGACAAATCACCAAAAAATCTACTCGCCACACAAAAAAATCTACTGGCCACCTAGTACCAAACGTGTGCTGCTTGGGCCAATAGGAGCTCGCCACAATGTTAAATCCACTCGCCCGGGGCGAGCAAATGTATAGGTTTGTTGAACACTGGCTATATCGTGTATATATCTATATCTATATATATCTATATATATCTATATCTATATATATCCTAATGCTACATCCAATATTTCTATTACGGATATGGTATTATTCTATTGTTGTCTACTTTAGGTCACTACCCAAGATGCACCCCACTTGAATTTTTTTTAAATTATATATATATACATACATACATAATGCAGTGGGTTTGAGCTATAATATGTGTGTAGCCATGGCAGGTCCAGGTTATACTTTCTGCCCCCTGTCATGTAAGTCCTAGTAGCTACAGGCAGTGGAAGGCTATCCTGTGGGGTTAACCCCTCCCTCAGGCATTCACAGACATGTTTCAACCTTAATGGGTATCATCAGTGTGAAGTTGGTTGTACAGAATCCCTTGCTGCAGTGGGAGCACTGTATGCTGGGGATAATGGTGAAAGGCAGAGTTGCAGACCTGCCTAAGACATGTGAATGTGCTCACAAGTGATCTTTTTATTTGCTATATGCAATACAGTGGAGGTTTCTTGTTGCCTTTTTCACCCACCAGAACTTAAAACGTGTGTGTGTGTATATATATATATATATATATAGCATATAACAAATGTAACGGTCAGACCCCCACCCAATCTCATATTGGCCCCTGTGGGTGTAATCTGCTCCCAATTACATGTATGTGTGTTGTGGTGCACCTGCTGGCAACAGGACTACTGAGTCTCCCGCTGGTTAGTAATACGGGAATATCACCATGATAGGCGTCTGAGGTAGTGTGCTGATGAGTCCTACTCACATTTGGTACAGCGCCTCCACCCCATCAGGATCCCTACAGCGGCAGGAAGGAGTGTCTGACGGGGAACTCCTTGGTGCATCTTCCTGAGGAATAACTCCAGACTCACACAGGAAGGGTATCTTGAACTAGGGCATCTTTAATTGCATGTTACTTGGCAGACTGCCCATCATAGCGGCCGACACTCAGCCGCACATTTCGATGAGGTACTCCATGCAGAAGGTTCCTCCTCTCTCTTAATTGAGTTGCTTTCCCACCTCTCCCCTAAGGGAGATTACCAGCTGTGCCAGGTCCCTGGACACAGTGTGTAATCGATTGTCGCGTGCCACTCCGACCAGCAGAGCTTAACCTTGAACATCACCCTTCTAACTCTTAGAACAACTAACTTTTTGGCAGTGCTGTGTAATATATAGACTCCAGAAAGACCCACCGCTGTCACTAACAGTGGACACCAAGCATGCTGTCAGTTCCTTTGCAACATTTGACACTTCACCAGGGTTTGAGGGCAAAACTCCATGATAGTTACTGGCAATCCTGCCTTCTGACCAGGATTACTGCCAGCATGAGAGAGATCTGTACACCAATTTTATACTTGGCTACAATCTCCCCCTGGTGGAACCCAACGGCCCGGCTGGGACCTAAATTTGCGGAACCTTCCTTCAAGTAGCACTGCAACACATATAAACAATATACATTAGCATAGGAATACATTATTACAGAACGCATTTTTTTCTTCTGCATCAACATAATTACATAGCCAGTTTGGTCACTCCAGCACATAAAACCACTCCATAGGAGAATTAATCTAGTAGTAATGCCCATGGTCAGGTTTCTTCACCTCTCTCCCATTAGCATCCTGCACTGTAATGCTGTAAGATCTGGGTGGCCCATTCTCCGGCCTATATTCCATCTTATGCATGAAAATGTTACGCCCAACACTCCATACCCTCAAAAGGTAACATATCCTCTCCTCTGTCTTATACGGTGCATGATCAGATTTAGACATAATGTAATCCTCAATAGTCTCCCTCAGCCATGCTTCCCTGTTATCCTCTATCTCCTGCATGAGAGGTTCAGGTACATAGGGATATTCAAGACCATGAGACCGTTTGTACCATGCTACTATTGCTCTCTCAGCTCTGCTGATGTGGATAAGCTTTTTATTACCTGCCCTGCCTGGCAGCACCCACGACAATGGTTCTTCAGGAGCAACCACGTCATATAATATGGAAGACCCTTGGGGAGTAACAAGCCCCTTTTGAATATCATACCATCTCTTCCTTAACTCTTCTAGGCGCTCCTCAGCTGAGTACTCACCCTCATCCCACGAGTGATCAACTATATCACTCCTTATTAGTATGAATCGCATACGATCCAACCAGGCCTCATACCCCTCAAACATAGGAGCCCACCATCTGGTTTCTTTCTCTACAGCCTGCTCTTCCACTGCTACAGCCATCTCTCCTTCCTCTGGTTCTCCCCCAGAAGAAACTCCTGATGTCCCTGTAGACCTAGAGACTGACCCAAGGAGTTTAGGCCTACCCCTCACATTTGCAATGTAATCAATAGAATTCGTTCTCGAGGACACCCCAGAAGCAATCATTTCCCCCCCCCCGATCCTTCATCGGAAGTAAAACATTCCCCCCAGTCCAGATTTGACCCAGTCCGTTCCTCAGAGGTATCCCGGGACTCCCCAGACCACCCTTGGCTCGATAGAGACCCGGGTGGCGAGGTGACAGGGGCAGGGGTTTGAGATATTGCCGAGGCATGGCAAAGGGAGAAGTGTGCTGGAGATGCGATACTACTATCCGCAGCTTGGCAATACCTTGGCCGGTGCCAGTCTTGAGCAGGTCAGGCTCACCCATCTCCTGGTTCCTGGGCTTCCGCACGGCCTGACAACTCTTGCTCTTCTCACCTCCTCGTCCGACGAGGCAGACTCCGACGCTCGTAGTGGTACTTCCGCAGGGGACCAACAGCGAGGTTCCGGGTTGTCGCTGCGGTTGCAGGCCCCAATTTCTTTCTTTTCAGTAGCGATCATTAGCAACGATCCCCATTCTCCGGGATCAGCTTTCTCCGTTTTTACCTTGGGCGACGCTCCAGCCGTCAGCTTGGCTGTCTCTCCTCCCGCCTCCGCGGTGTGCCCAGGCACAAAGGACTCCACGGCCCATAGATAGTGTATTCCACACTGGGGGCATCTTGCAGTGGTGCTGGCTTCTCCGCCGGGTAACCTGCATTGAGCGCACAGGCACCGCACAGGCACCGCAGCGTCTCTGTCACCCACCTTCACTACCAGGAAGCCTCCTGGCAATAGGTAGGGGTACACCACAATGTACTGGAGGCAGCTACAGACACATCTGAGCCTGTGCGGAGTCTCTGCGTTCCAGTTGGAGCCAGAACCAACTAGCCGCCATACAGATCAGCAGTGAGGAGAGGATCTTGAAATCCTACATGCCTGTTTTATCTGCTACTTTGTAAGTAGCCTTTTACGCATTCTGAACAATACAAGCATACTTTACCATATTTTGCTTCTTTTTTATTATTTCAGATTCATCTTCATTGGTTTCGTCCATATGCTATTAATTCTTCCCTGATACTTTGCAACAGTTTTCAGTTATCACTATTTACGCCTGTGTTTTTTCTCTCCTACACAGGCGACACGTTTTATCCGAGCACGGCTAGCACCGCAAGCCGGGGGATGCCCCGGCGTGCTAGCCGCACTCCCTCAGCGTGCCGCGCATCACCGATGCGCGGTCACGCGTCATCGGGTGCCTGCGCCCCCTGCACGCGCGTCCAGGGCTCCCCGAGGGAGCCCTGGTGTCCCGCGATGTGGGGGACGGCGGCAGGGGGTTCCGGGGGACCCGGCGGACCCGGCAGCGGGAGGGAGAAAGCCCCGATCGGAGGGCGCTCCTCCGCTGCTTCGGCGCGCGCCCGGCACCCTCCGGCGCGCGCCAGGTTACTGCTGCGGCCGAGAACGGGCAAATGCTCGAATAAACTCGGCCGCAGCAGTATCTATATTTCCATTACTATTGTGTATAGTATTAACACGTTGGCAGCATTTAATGGTACATTGTCTGATTATAGTGTTTTAATTGCGCACTTAATTAGTCTATATTCTCTCTCTCTCTCTCTCTCTCTCTCTCTCTCTCTCTCTCTCATATATATATATATATAATAATATATATATATATTAGTGAAAGCGTATATAAATGTAAATACAACTGTATGTTCATCTGCATGTCTTAGGCAGGTCTGCAACCCCGCCTTTCCCCATTATCACCCAGCACACAGCACTTCCACTGCAGCAAGGGATTCTGTGAAATGACATGCAAATGAGCACACAGTGCCACTTTTTGCTTCAAAAACCATTTTTAACATGTTTCCCTATAGGCTTAAGCTTGCTGCATGGTCACAGCTTTGAGCACAGCCAGGGTTAAGGTGCATACCCAGAAAACCACCCACAGACAGCTGTTTCGACCTATATATATATATATGTATATATATATCAAAATACCCTTTTTGCTTGAAGGGTTCTTGTCTGGGAACTTTAAAACCCACTGTCTTTTAGGGTAAAGCACAGTCACAGGACCATCCAGCTCTGGTTTATGTGCTTTATTTTCTTTGTCACTCCATCAGACAAAATCAAGACAAACAAAAGAATCAAAATAAGTCCTAGCTCTATCTGAGCATTAACTAGAAAGCAATTCTCTAGCTATCTCTGGGTGGCTTTCCTACTTACCAAACAATAAAACACATGTTCATAAACCAAACCTGTTGCAGGCCAGTGCCTGTCTGTGGCATCCAGCTCTCTTAGCTGGAATAGGGGAGAGGGGAGAAATGGTCCAGCCTGCCTGCCCTTTCTTATATTCTGTTAATTAAGGCCAGGTGATCTGCTCCTGGCTTCATTTGCAAAACCTTCCTTGGCCCT
Source organism: Ascaphus truei (assembly GCA_036426205.1). NCBI lineage: Eukaryota > Metazoa > Chordata > Amphibia > Anura > Ascaphidae > Ascaphus > Ascaphus truei. The sequence continues at coordinate 37,867 of WSYH01001308.1, forward strand.
TTAAACCTTAGTAGGGATAGGTATACAGTAATTTGCAAATGCAGGTCTTATGTATCTCCCATCCACTAATTTACCACCTTTCCTCTCACTATATATATATATGTAGCCAGGTCACCTGATGGCTACTATTCTGCTTTTGGGCTGGCAGTAAACCCTGGTACAATCAGGTTGTCAGTAGTTGGTATGGTGTTTCCCCCCTCCCATTTGGTACTGCACTTGAGTGACAGAAGGGGGTGGTACATCCTGTTGTAGCTGGGACAACAGGGTGCCCGCCTCCTGGCTGTACTTAAGGGCAGGGCCATCCTAAAATTAGTAGTATCCTTCCCCTCTGAGGAAGGCAGGTCATACGACTGGGAGCCTGAGATTGGGGCCTACCCATGTGCACTTCCCTCCAGGGGAGAGCGAGTGTGGACCATACCTCTGCCTCCGCTAGGGAGGTGGGGAAGAGCTAGGATGGCTGTGGGTGCCCTTAGCCTGTAGTGACAGTCCAGGGACCATCCTTCAGTGAGAGCTGAGATTACTGCATCGGGCAGAAGCCTGCCATGTAACTGTGCTTTACAGAGTGAATAAACCCGTTCCTGTTGTTATATACCTCCTGCCAGGTGCGTGACCTTACTGGGGGGGGAGAGGTAATAAGTTCTACCGTGGAAGATCACCTTCAGTTCCTGGAGTCTACGGCAGATGGAGGCGCTGCACTGCTAAGGAGATATGTGGGATATGAACCCCAGAAGCCTCATCCTGTGTCCCCACTGCCATCGGCAGATGACTCAGCCCTTCTGTTACCAGCAAATATATGCACCATACACCGTAGTAATTGACAAATCTCCCACCGGCTTGGGAAAACACTGTTACTTACATACACACACACACACACACACACACACACACACACACACACACACATGTAGACACACACACACACACACACACACACGTACACACACACACACACACACACACACACCACACACACCACACACACCACACCACATATATATATAATATGCAAATATAACTGATGCTATCTGCATGTTTAGGCAGGTCTGCAACCCCGCCTTTCCCCATTATCACCCAGATACAGCACTTTCACTGCAGCAAGGGATTCTGGGAAATGAAAGCAAATGAGCACACAGTGTCACCTTTTGCCCAATAAAAAACAACCTTTTGAACTGTTCTCTAGGGCTTAAGCTTGCTGCATGGTCACAGCTTTGAGCACAGCCAGGGTTAAGGTGCATACCCAGAAAACCACCCACAGACAGCTGTTTCGACCTTGATGGGTCTCATCAGTGTGGGGTTGATTTTACTGGGAATGCAAGAGAGGCTATGGGATAGGCTAAACCATAATACTGAGTTAAGTTATGGCGAGTAAAAAAAGTGACAAAAACCCTCCACAGGAAAGCAAATATGCAAATATAACTGTATGCTTATCTGCATGTCTTAGGCAGGTCTGCAACCCCGCCTTTCCCCATTATCACCCAGCATACAGCACTTCCACTGCAGCAAGGGATTCTGGGAAATGACATGCAAATGAGCACACAGTGTCACTTTTTGCCTCAATAACCATTTTTAATGAGGAATGGCCTCCGTGATGTTGAACGCACGAACCGGCCTGTTCCTGCGCACACATGATGACGTAATGTCCGTACGTTTGCGTGATCACGCTCCCTGACGCGTTTCATCACACACGGGCGACTTTGTCAAAGGGACACGGAGGCCATCCAGCAAGGACATTTTCTGGGATTCCAGCACGACTTCGTTGATACTTTCTTCACGCCTTACATCCTGATGATCACGGTTCCTCACCTCTAAGAGACTGATGGACGTTTGATCGTAGTAAAGATACCGGATGGTGGTGATATTATCACGAAAAGCTTTTATTACTTGTACCCTTGTGAGTGTATTTCCCCCCCCCCTCCCCCTTCCCATCATTAAACATACAGTTTTATACTATGGGGCGTGCGCTCTCTCCCCTCTCTCCTCTCTCCTCTCTCTACAGATTCACTAGGATGTGGTTTATCCTTTTGAGAGCAGCCGGAGACCCCCTTCACCTACGTCATCACTACAATTGATGAACATTATACAAGGACTGGATTACACTTTATTTTAATTTTTTTCTTTTTGCATTTATGTATTGTGTTATTTTTAGGTCGTCATAGTAATTATTCCCTATTATTGTTTTAAGCACTGGCATCTATATATTTATCACGGTATTAGACATAATATTATAATATATATATATAGATATTTATATAGATAGATATTATATATATATATATGATAGAGTTATATATATGACAAACACGCATGCCACAAAGCAGCCTTCAACGCTGAGATTTGATCAAATGTATTTCCAGCAAATCTCAGATTATCGAGCTCTAGGGATTACAACCTAAACCATCAGGGACCACCAGTGGTGCATGGTGCGCAGAATTGTGGAGAATGCAGAAATGCACAGTATTACTTTCTGTTTTAGAATACTATTTTTTTATACTGGACCTGAACATATATGGCTCCTTTATCATTTTTTCAACACAGAAATAATACTTCCCTAGGACTGTACATGGCGTAGAAACTGTTATCACACCTGCTCTCTTTTTAGATTGATACATACAGCTAAAGTTAATTAATAATATTTCATGAACTTATACCTCAGGGTTACATTTGTGTTATGATTTCTGCATGATCTGATAAAAAAAATTAAGGATTTCATAAAACTTGATGCATAACACATGTGTATGATGGTAACAAAGTTTAGAGGAGGTTGGTTCCCATCAGATATTTCATTACTTAATCTATTACTTACAATGATGGTAATCAGACACCTGCAGTGAAAAATAAGGATGGAATACCACAGGATGAATGGATTATTTTTTCAGCTTTTCAAGATTATAACTTGACCATCTACTCATAGATCAACAAAGCTCCAATATATCCCTTAACATGACACTAACCTAACTTTATGTCACATTAACAGTAACATTGTATCTACAAAGGACAATAACATAAAGCCATGTTGTGTCCCATGAAGAGCATTGCATTAACTATAATGGCTGTTAGTGATAATGACATGCAAGTAATATTCAAATGAGGTGTAATCATAACATTGCAAATCTATTAAGGCTAAAGGGCTTTTAGAGGCATTGTATGAATGTATGTCTTTATTTATATAGCGTCATTAATGTACATAGCGCTTCACAGCAGTAATACACGTGACAATCATATAAATGACAAATAATACAAATAACTCATAAAGGGAAGAAGCGCTTCAGACAAAAAAGTAACATTTAGGAAAATAAGTCCCTGTTCCGAAGAGCTTACAATATAGCATTGAGAAATTGAACTTCATCATGAAATATGTTCTGGTAGTCCTGTTAGTCCTATTGAAAATATTATCAAAAAAATATTAAATACTTAATTTTCTTTTTTTGTTGTTGATTTACCAGTATATTTTTTAAAGACACACTCTTTCAAGAGCAATTTTCTCTTCCTCCGGTCAAGCAATACTGGGCTACAACTTATTTTAAAAAAAGCAAAAAAGCAGAAATGCAGTGCAGATAAAGATCTGGAGGATTGAAAAAGAGGTCTCCAGGGAGATGCTAAGGAACAGATTATGGACATAAAAGACAGGTGAGGGATACTAAAAAAAACATGTATGGGGTTAAAAATGGTGATGTGATTTATAGGGAGTTAAATGTAAGACAGAAGATGATGAGAACGTGGTAGGGGGTGAAAAGAGAAGCACATGGACATGATATGGCCAGGACAAGACAAAAATGAGCACTTTCAAAAATATGTATAGTTGTGATAACCTGTCAAGAATCCAATTTTCTTCTTCAATTCCCTTTCATTGGCATCGAGGGGTATTATCAGCATATTTTTTTGTTCTCCACTCAGCCTATAGTAAAACAAACAGTAGTAGGGAACTAATTAGTCCCAGCATACACATGATGCTACAACCAGGAGGGGTAAAACCCAAAAACAATACAATTTTATTATATACTTTTTAACTCTTCTAAGTGCAATTTTTTTTTAAATCAACTAAAACCACTAAAATATGCCTTAAACAATTAACCTCATATATGTTGTGCATATGTATATTTTAGTGGTTTTAGTTGAATTTAACATTTTTTGCACTTAGAAGAGTTAAAAAGTATATAATAAAATGTTATTGTTTTTGGGTTTTACCCCTCCTGGTTGTTGCATCATGTGTATGCTGGGACTAATTAGCTCCCTACTAGTTAGTTTTTTTTTACTATAGGCTGAGTGCAAATCAGTGGGTTTCTTTTTGTGACCACTTCTTGGTCATTTGGTAAATATGTACATTATTCCCCATGCACCGCCAATATGTTCATACTATTTGAATATTAAGGTAGAGCTATGATTATATCCCTATAATCTTATTTTTTGTTCTTGCAGAGATTTAAATTTCCTTTGACAATTTGAATTGTGAGATCCCATGTGGAGTGATTTGGCTTTGATAAATGATGCCCACCTGGTGTGTCCTTCTTCATCACATCTCCTACACTGCATGATGTACACCACATTCCTGGTTTCACAGGAATACAATCCTTCACATTTGTAGACCTGTGGTGCTTGACCTGAGGAACAGAGCATCTTAAAAGCTTGTTTTTCAAATATATTCTGTTCGCCAAAAAATATATACTTTTTTTGGCAAACAGAATATATTAATGAAATCTACTTTGGAAATACACGCCACGTTTTGCACACGTGTGTAGCTCAATTTTACATATGACACTGATAACTCTTTCACGGTTCCATTGTTGACCCATTTAGTCCAGAAGTGGTTAATTGCACTGGTGTTGAAGACACATGAAGGAATATGCACAACAAAGTAACCCCTTACATATGTGAAGCCCAGGACAATTACTCCCGTGACCCTGATTAAAGACAGTTCACCACAGAAACAAATTTGAAGCCACTACATCTGAAAAAACGGTTTGTGGGCTTTGCTGTCTCTTGTCTATGAACGATGAAAGCAATTGGATTTTTTTGTACATTAATGCTGCAGTTCAAGCAATGTTTTTTTGTTTTTTTAATTCAGTTCCGCACTGAGAAAATACTTGTAGCATTTATAAAATAAATAAAAAAATGTAAAATACATTTTTTTTTTCAACTTTCATTTTTTATTTGTGGATATCCAATACACAGAATCTCACCTCCCATTGGCGTATATAATAGACAAGCCACTTTTAACAATCAACAAATGCATCGGCAATAAACTGATATTAAACAGAGAATCAAGACAAGACGTACTAGACTTACCGGACAAGGGGAGGGGCACAGCGGGGAGGGGAGGGAGGGGGAGAGGGAGTGATCCTGCAGACTTCTGGAGGTGAAACTGCCCGTGCCAGGGCTACGGCAACTCCTCTTAGATAACTCTAATGCTTAGTTAATCTGACGCGGGGGCCTATCTATGAAATTCCTATGTCTTTGTCGTGTCAGTCACCTCCAAGGAGAACGCATTTGTTGGTATTAGTTGCAGAATTGTAGCGGCGTCCACCCCTTGGGTGATATCGGTCTGGGCTAACCACGGGTCCCAGACTTTTAGAAATTTAGTGCCAGAGTCGTTGACCCAACTCGTCAACTGTTCCATCTGAAATACGTGCCAAATTCGATTCCGAATTTTGGGGATAATTGGGATCTCATTTCTCTTCCATAAAGCTGCGATCTCACACCGGGTGGCGGTCGCAAAGTGCATGACCAATTTGTGTGTCGACGAATGTTTTCCCAAATCGGGACCACTCTCGGACAAGACCAAAGCATATGGATGAGGTCAGCGCTCTCCCCACACTGTTTCGGGCAGAGCGGGGAGTATCCCCTGACAAATACAGTATATATATATATATATATACTGTGTATATACAGTACTGTATATATATATATATACTTCATTACAATTCATGAATTTATGAAATCTGGTGGACACGTGAAGCATTGCAGCCTATTAAATCCTGATCATTATCATTTAACAGATCAGGCCCCCGTCAGCCAGGCATGAACCGTGGCTGGGAAGGCAAACGCAACGGGGCTTGTCAGAGGTGAGGAGCGGCGCATTCCAGGTATCTGCCAGGTACAAACTGGGCATTTGCTCGAATAAAGTGTGTCGCAGCAGTAGACGGAAAAAGCTAAGGGAAGCCAAATTGACTCAGCTATATAAGAGTTTACATGAGCTCTCTACACTCCATAGCCGATCAGGTAGAGGGGACACTCTAAAGGAGCTGAAGGATGTAAGGATTGAGCTTAACCTCCTCCTCACATCCCAGGCCAAGCGGGACTTGAGCTGGACAAAGAGGAAATTCTTTGAGAAAGCCAACAAACCAGACACCATGCTAGCTAACAGGATCCGCAATAGGCAGCCAAATTATAATATACAGGCAATCAGGACCACTTCGGGAGAAATGTCCTCCAACCCCAAACGTATAGTGGAAGAGTTTAGACTTTATTATGAGCAGTTATACAACGGGGAGAAGATGGCACACAGCACAAAGACTAACAACATACTACAGTCATTCCTAAGAGAAGCAGATCTACCTAGGCTGAACAGGCTGGAGCGTGAGGCAATTCGGACTGATTTTACTTTAGAGGAATTATTAGGGGTTATTAAGAACCTAAAACCCTCTAAAGCCCCAGGCCCAGATGGGTTTTCCAATTTGTATTATAAAAAAATTGTTGGGAGTTTAGCTCCGCACATGCTCAAAGTATTTAATGGAGTACTGGCAGGGGAACCCTTCATGGACCAGATGCTCCAGGCGTCGATATCCCTAATCCATAAGAAGGATAAAGATCCCACAAACTGTCAAAGTTACAGGCCAATATCTTTAATCAATTCGGACGTTAAAATGTATTCCAAATTACTGGCCAATAGATTGAGCGTGGTCCTGCTAAGGCTTATTCACCCGGATCAGGTTGGCTTTATTAGAGACAGACAAGCGGCCGATAATACCAGAAGAATAATAGATATTATTGATTTCATTAATGCCAACGGGATCCGCGGCCTAGCACTAAGCATAGACGCGTAGAAAGCCTTTGACAGGATCGATTGGCCATACATGGAGTCCACGCTTGGAGCATTTGGGTTTGGGGTGAAAATCCTAGGGGCAATAAAAGCTTTATATACAACCCCGGCTGCCAAGGTGGTTCACCAAAGCTTCCCGTCGGCGCTGTTTAAAATCAAAAGCAGAACCAGACAGGGCTGCCCACTCTTGCCCTTGTTGTTCGCCCTATGCGTGGAACCGCTACCAGCACACATCCGTAGCAACCCGGATATATCGGGAATCCAAATCCACTCGCAGGAGCATAAAGTGGCTCTATACGCGGATGACATCATCTTGACATTGACAAAGCCGCTCACCTCACTACCCAACCTGTTTGCCCTTCTGGAATGATTCAACCGAATCTCGGGTTTCAAGATCAATCAGGCTAAATCTGAGGCGCTCAGTCTGAACATCCCGAGAGAAATAGAGAAATTAATAGAAATTAATTTTAAATTTCAATGGCAGCCTAAAACTATAAAGTACCTAGGGGTACATCTTACCAAACAGAGCTCCACTCTCTATCAGGCGAACTATCCAAGGCTATTGATGGCCCTGACGAAGGAACTCAAAGCCTGGTCCACTTACGGAATCTACTGGATTGGCAGAATCTACTGTGTAAAGATGAACCTTCTCCCCCCGTTTATTGTATCTGTTCCAAACACTCCCGATACCTGTGGTGCGATCAGAGATCAAGGAATTACAGAACTCAGTCACAAAATTTATTTGGAAAAATAAAACACCACGGGTAAAAATGACAATTATGCAAAGACCCAGAGAAACTGGGGGGTTGGCGGTGCCGAGTTTGTTGGTATATTATAAAGCGGCACAATTATGCCAAATTACTCAGTGGCATGGCAACCCGGTTCTGAGACGATGGGTGGCGCTGGAGAAGGAGGTGTGCGCCCCGTTGGAGATCAAGGATTAAATTTGGTACCCTAAATTTAGATTAAAAGACTTAAAGGATCCGCTGGCCTCGGTGCTCCACTCATTGTCGGTCTGGGTGGCGGCTAAAAATAATCACTCATTAACCTCAAAACACACATTAATGGCTCCCTTATATGGGAATCCAGATTTTGCTTCAGGGCTAAACGGTAAGAACTTCACACTATGGCAAAACGTGGGGCTCAGAAGACTGAAGGACCTGGAGGGGTGGGACACTATCAAACCATTTGATCTATTACAGTCAGAAACTGACATCCCCAACACAGAATTCCTTAGATACCTCCAGGTCCGGGCATTTTACACCAAACACGTAAACAGACCACCGCTAACTAATTTTGAGAGGCTCTGTGGTCGGGGCACCGACACACCGGGACTCATCTCTGCTTTGTACAAGGAGGTGGTCAGTTCTGACATCGACGGCTCACACAAATCCAGGTTCATGACACAATGGGAGACAGACTTGACAGGGCCACTAGAGGATGAAGACTGGACAGCGATTTTCAAGGCTGCGGCCAGTAGCTCGATCTGTACAACATTGAAGGAGAACTCATATAAAGTATTAATGAGGTGGTACCTCACCCCAGTTAGACTGGCAAAATTCGTAGCGGGAGCTTCCCCGCTCTGTCCCAGGCAGTGCGGGGAACAGGGAGATCTGGTGCACATGCTGTGGTCCTGCCCACGACTCAGACCCGTGTGGACTCAAATTAGAGATTAGCAACAGAGGATTTTTTAGGCCTCAAAATTCAGCTAGACCCGTGGGTGTTTCTGTTAGGTAAACCTACGAAAGAAGTGTCTAGATCAGGGAACAAATTAATTGCACACTTTGCTACGGCTATGAGGTGCGAGACCGCAGCACTATGGAAGCAGAATGCAATTCCATCAATAGATAAAATTCGGAACAGAATTTGGTTCGTTTGCCAGATGGAAAAGTTGACGAGTCTGGTCAACGACACTGGCCCAAATTTCCAAAAAGTCTGGCTGCCCTGGCTGGCATAGACGGATATCCCAGGGGTGAGCAATGCCTCCGTCTGGCTTTGATGAGAGCAAGTGAGTTCTCCTTTTTTTTTTTTTTCAACTTTCATTTTTTATTTGTGGATATCCAATACACAGAATCTCACCTCCCATTGGCGTATATAATAGACAAGCCACTTTTAACAATCGACAAATGCATCGGCAATAAACTGATATTAAACAGAGAATTAAGACAAGACATACTAGACTTACCGGACTAGGGGAGGGGCACAGCGGGGAGGGAAGGGAGGGGGTGAGGGAGTGATCCTGCAGACTTCTGGAGGTGAAACTGCCCGTGCCAGGGCGACGGCAACTCTTCTTAGATAACTCTAATGCTTAGTGAATCTGACGCGGGGGCCTATCTATGAAATTCCTATGTCTTTGTCGTGTCAGTCACCTCCAAGGAGAACGCATTTGTTGGTATTAGTGCAGAATTGTAGCGGCGTCCACTCCTTGAGTGATATCGGTTTGGGCTAACCACGGGTCCCAGACTTTTAGAAATTTAGTGCCAGAGTCGTTGACCCAACTCGTGAACTGTTCCATCTGACAGACGTGCCAAATTCGATTCCGAATTTTGGGGATAATTGGGATCTCATTTCTCTTCCATAAAGCCGCGATCTCACACCGGGTGGCGGTCGCAAAGTGCATGACCAATTTGTGTGTCATTCTCGACATGTCCTGAGGCCGCCTGCCCACAAGGAACAGCCACGGGTCCAGGGGGATCTCTAACTCGAGGATCCTCTGTAACCAATCCCTAATGTTTTCCCAAATCGGGACCACTCTCGGACAGGACCAAAGCATATGGATGAGGTCAGCGCTCTCCCCACACTGTTTCGGGCAGAGCGGGGAGTATCCCCTGACAAATTTAGCTAGTTTAGCAGGGGTATGGTACCACCGCATAAGGACTTTATATGCGTTCTCCTTCAACGTGACACATATTGAGCTTTTTGCGGCTGTTTGCAATATGTGGTCCCAGTCCTCGTCCTCTAAAGTCTCCCCTAGCTCTGTCTCCCACTGTCGCATGTATCTCAACCGGGGGCCGTCTACCGTGGCCGGACAGACCACCTCCCTGTACATCCGAGATGTCAGTCCCCGCGTATCCGTAGGACTCGAAAACAGCTGTTCAAAATTAGTTCGTGTGGGACGAACGGGAAATTTGTTATAGAATGCCCTGACCTGGAGGAATCTAAATAATTCAGTATTTGGTAGGTTTGATTCCTCTTTGAGCCAATCGAACGACTTGATAGATTTCGTACCCTCCAGATCCTTCAAATGATTGTAACCTGCTTGCGTCCATTTTATGAATTTATCGCCTGTCAGTCCCGGAGCAAAATCCGGATTTCCCCATAGGGGGTCATTAATGATTGTGGTGAAGTGAGATTGGCTTTAAATTTAGAAGACTCCCAGACCGCTAGCGAGTTTGCAACTGCGCAGAGCGGCGTCCCAATGCCTTTTTTGCATTGTTTTGGCAGCCAGATCAGGTTATGCAACGCTACCGGCATACAACATTGTCGTTCTAGTTCTGTCCATCTTCTCTTTGTGGGGTCCGCATGCCACTGAATAATTTGGCTTAATTGTGCCGCTTTGTAATACGCCATCAAGCAAGGTACTGCTAGTCCTCCTTTTACTACTGGCTTTGTCAATAAGCTTTTTGCAATTCGAGGGCGTTTTTTGTTCCAAATAAATTGGATGATGTGAGCCTGAAGGGCTTGGATCTCAGACTTAACTAGCGGAATTGGTAGGGCCTGAAACAGATATAGCATCTTGGGCAGCAGGTTCATCTTAACACTATTAATCCTACTGCACCGACACACTTTATTCGAGCAAATACCCAGTATGTACCTGGCAGATACCTGGAATGCGCCGCTCCTCACCTCTGACAAGCCCCGTTGCGTTTGCCTTCCCAGCCTGGGTTCATGCCTGGCTGACGGGCGGCTGATCTGTTAAATGATAATGATTAGGATTTAATAGGCTGCAATGCTTCGCGTGTCTACCAGATGGCATAAATTCATGAATTGTAATGCAGTATATATATATATACTGTGCAGTATTGCAGCCAGCGGGAATAAAATGCTTCAATCCCTGCCTTGAAAATACCTCAATGCACTCGGGCAGAAAACAGTCACAAACCTCAATACACCCGGGTATACCCGAATTCGTGGGACTAGCCGAGCTCGAATAAAGTGTGTCGCCAGTTTACCAAACCAAGATATCCCGTAGCCCGCCCAAGCCCTGAGATCCTCCCTCAGCTTCTTCATCATCTTGGGGAAATTTGCTTTATATAGAGTATTATAGTCCCTTGTGATATATACCCCTAAATATTTGATTGCGGAGGACTGCCAATTAAAATGAAAGTTGAGTTCTAATAATTTTTCCGTTGGTTTCTGCAAATTGATATTGAGTGCTTCCGACTTGGTCTGGTTAATTTTAAACCCTGAGACCATGCTGAAGGTTCCCAAGATCCCGAAGACATTGGGCAGAGATGTAAGCGGCTTAGAGAGAGTTAAGATCACATCGTCCACGTATAACGCAGCCTTATGGTGTTGATCCCCTGTTTGGATTCCTGTTATATTGGGGCATAATCTAATGTGGGCCGCAAGGGGTTCAATACAAAGGGCGAATAATAATGGGGACAGCGGGCATCCCTGCCGGGTCCCACTCCGTATATTAAATAATTCTGATGGAAAGCCCTGGTGTCTAACTCTCGCTGTGGGTCCTGCATATAGGGCTAATATCGCCTCTAGGAGGCGACCCCCGAACCCAAACGCCCCAAGCGTCTCTCGCAGATAGGACCAATCAATACGGTCAAATGCCTTTTCGGCATCCAGGCTCAGCACCATTGACGGTATATTTTTCTTTTTCGCCAGATCAATCAGGTCTATTATCCGTCTGGTGTTGTCTGCCGCCTGTCTGCCCGTGATAAAGCCTACTTGATCCGGATGAATCAACCCGGGAAGGACACTACCCACCCTGTTTGCTAGAAGTTTGGAGAAAATTTTTATGTCCGAATTAATCAGTTAAATTGGCCGGTAGCTCTTGTAGTCTGCCGGGTCCTTGCCGGGTTTGTGGATCACTGAGATAGACGCCTGGAGCATCTGAGCCGGGAAGGGCTCCCCATCTAAAATCCCGTTAAATAATTTCAGTAGTTGTGGGGCCAGGATTTTACAGAATTTCTTATAATACAGGTTAGAGTAGCCGTCCGGGCCTGGGGCCTTGGCTGATTTGAGGGACTTAATTACCTCTGTAATCTCTTCCAGGGTGAAATCACCCTGCAGAGCCTCTCTCACATCCCTGCCCAGGGTCGGCAGTTTTTCCTCAGACAGGAACCTTTTCAGGGTATCTGCCATTTTTCGGTTATGGTCAACCTTATCCCCGTCGTATAGTGTAGCATAGTATTTCTCAAATGCTTCCACTATCTGTCTCGGGTCGGAGGTAAGGTTACCCTGTTGTGTCCTGATAGCCATTATCCGGAAATTTGGAAGCTTGTTTCGGAGCTTATTGGCTAGTAAAGTATCTGGCTTGTTGGCTTTTTCATAAAATCTACGCTTGGACCATGCTAACTCCTTCTCGGCCTGGGAGGATAACACTAGGTTCAGGGCCGCCCTCGTATCTATCAATTCTTGCCATGTGTTTTGGTTTTTATTGACGGAGTGCTGTGCAGTGAGGAGTGTTAGCTTCACCTGCAGCGCCTTTATTTTGGAAGCCTTTTCCCTTTTCCGCTTACCAGCTATGTTCATAAGGACTCCCCTGAGAGTAGCCTTATGGGCTTCCCAGAGCGTGGCTTGCGACTGAACGCTTCCCGTATTTTCACTGAAGAAATCTCTTATCCGATCCCTTATCTCCCTTTCAGTTGCGGGGGCTTTGAGGAGAAGCTCGTTGAGCTTCCAATTTGCTCCGGGTCTGTCTAGCCCTATTAATGTGCACCTCAGCTCTATAGGTGCGTGGTCGGACCACGAGATCTCATGAATCTCTGTATGGCCAACCACTGGGACCACTCTGTTTGATACTAGGAGGTAGTCTATCCGGCTGTATCTGTTATGGGGGTGCGAATAAAACGTATATTCCCGGGCAACCGGGTGATGTTTTCTCCAAACATCAGACAACTGACATTCTTGGAGGCCGTGATGTATGATTAGTAGGTCCTGTCTGTGGGCTATGTTAGTTTGTGTGCATCTGTCCAGGTCAGGGTCTAAGGTGCGGTTTAGGTCTCCCGCGAGGAAGATACTTCCCTGCGCAACTTTGTGTAACTTACTGAAGAATTGTTCAAAAAATATAGTGTTTTGGTCGCAAGGAGCGTATATAGACGCCAATGTTACCGGTTGGCCTTGTATAGTACCTGTCAAAATTAGAAACCTGCCTTCTAGGTCCGAGTGTTGTTTGTCCATAGTGAAAGCCAGTCTGTTGTGTGTAATAATTGCCACTCCCCTTTTTTTGACCTCTGCAGAAGCTAAATAGTATGACCTGTAACTTTTATCCAGGTATCTGGGGTGGTTTAAGCGGGAAAAATGTGTCTCTTGCAAGAAAATGATGTCGGCATTCCGACGGCTATATTCCTTGAACGCAATTCTGCGTTTTGTGGGGCTATTAAACCGCTTCACATTATGTGAAATCATTACTATTTCGTTACTCATCTGGACTGTTTGGAGAGATGACTCTGTGTAACGAGCTTTTTCCTAGTTGAGATCTTCTTGTCACCTGGATCTGTCGTCGTCTGACCTTTCGCCGTTCCTCCTCCAGTGTTGTGGGGTCCTTGGCCGAAGGCAAAAAGGGGGGCTGACACGTTTGTTGGGGGGGAGGGTAACATGTAGACAAACATAAACACAATTGTTAGCACGTTGGTCACATGACCTTGGCACCTGTGCCACGGCCTTGTGAACCTAGCCCCTGGGTAAACGGCGGGGGAGATGTAACACACTCCCTCTTGGCACCCTCCCCACTCCCAAACCGCCCTCCCCTCCCAAGGGACTTTGCCGGGGACCTTGGGTGTTGTCCAGGTAGGTCCCGGCGTGGAGAACATATGGAAATCAGAGCGGGCCCGAACCCTACCGCCCGTCCCCGCTCTGGAAATAATTATCAAATGTTTAACAGAAAACGTCAACTTTCAGCTGCTTTCAACTTCCCATCTTAGACTAATACTTCCTCCCCCAGGGCATGCTGCTTCTGTCATTTGTGGGAGATTCTGTGGACCCACCCTCATGCAATACCCTTCTATGGGCACTCCGCTGTCCCGTGACTCGTGGCCCCCTTATGCCCTACCGACCCCCTGTGCCCCCTCTGTTGGCCGGATCCGTCTACTAGATGCTTCCCTGGCGATACCTCTAGACTTGGTTTCCTTGGGGGAGTTACTATCTAGTACCTGTGGGGTTATGACCCTGTCTCACGATGCCTCCTCATATGTCGTCCCCCACTATATGGCCCCTTGGCTCTCCTTTCCCCTTTCCCTAGCATCCAAACCCTTCTGTAACCCCTAACACATTCTAACCTCAATAGGCAGCTTCCTCTTGCCTGCTACCGTCTCTATCTGCGGTGCTCAGCTAATCTTCCCCCCCCTGTCTCCTGCCTCCATTCCCTGCAGACACTGTTCTCTCGCGTGTCTCGCCCCTCCATCTCCCGTCGAGGCCCTATCTTCTGCCCCCATTTCTCTTACTAACCTATCAGACCCTTTCTGTTGACATCCCCCCTGTGTCTGGACTATGACGTCTTCCTTCTTTCCATGCCATCTGACTTTGTTTCTCTCTTAGCTCCGTTAGCTCTGCTAACTTGTTCAATTCACTTACTGTCCCTTCAACACTTACACTCTCCTTTCCCCTAACCTACCACCCTTACTATACATGCTTGCCATCCCCTTCCTCTAACCTCCCCCCTTCCTCCTCTCCCCTCTTTCTGCCACCCCGGCCTCCTAGAACCCCTCTTCTCTTGTCTGCCCTCATGTCCAGCTCACTTCCCTTTTCCTGTCTCATGTCTCTTCTTCCTGTCCCTCCCCCTTTACTTTCCTGTTCCGCCTGTGTCCCCTCTCTATTCTAAACTCGTACCCTCCCCTTCCATTTAACTGTTGTGCTCTGTCCCTTGCTTCCTTGCATAGCCGGGATCGTTAATGACTTCCCCGACGGTCACTGGTGTCTTCGCTTCCGGGTCGCTGAACCAGGGACGTCATCGTCGCTTTCTCCGGTCATGGGAGGGAGCCCGCCGGCTCCGTGGCGCCCCTCCTGTGCGACGCCGGGGCATGGACGTCCTGCTTCCGCCCCATCCAAGATGGCCGCCTCTAGGTCCTCCCCTTCCGCTGTCGTCTTTCCTCTGGCCGCCATCTTGAAGTAGGCCGTCCCCAGGAGAAGACGTGTCCGTGGCCGCTCCCCTCCGCTGGATATCTTTCCCGCCTGGTGAGCTCTTCCCGCCTACCTTTCTTCCGCGTTCTGCGGGTCACGCTGGGGGATTCCTCTGCTCCATCTTGGACGCCATGCAGGGACCACGAGGTGAGTAACTTTTGTCTCCTTTTCTCCCCTTTAGCGGTTCTGCCGTTTTTGTAAGGCTTGGCTCACATTGGAAGTCCACAGGTTCGGGGGAAGTCTATCTATTAAGTCCTTTAAAGTCTCTCATGGGCCCGTGCAGCTTGGGCAACTATAATTTAAACTGAAACTTCGCCTAACTTTCAAAGTTCTGCATTTTCCTGCCAACCCGGTCAGGTATAGTGGGCCTTAGTCCTGGGCGGCCCCCCCTCTGGCCGTGCTGCCCACCGTGGTCCACGAGGGACCTGGGGCGGGATCCTCCGTCTCCTCGGTCGTGGCGCTGGGCCCCGCGCTCAGACCCAGTTTCTGCAGGAACCTCGGTCCTTCCTCCAGGGATTTTAAATGAATCGGGTGACCATTACGCAGGACCATGAGTCCAAAGGGAAAGGTCCAGCGGTAGCAGACCGCCCTGTCCCTCAGGACTCTTGTGAAGGGCCAAAGATCTCTCCGACGGGCCAGGGTGACAGAAGACAGATCCAGAAACACCACTATCTTGGCCCCCTCGAAGTCCATGGAGGGAGTATTTCTCGAGCACTTCAGCACCTCTTCTCTTGTGCGGTAATAGTGTAGGCGCACTATTATGTCCCTTGGGGGGTCCGCGGGTTGGGGCTTGGCTCTGAGTGCCCTGTGGCACCGGTCCATATGGAGCAGCTCTGCAGGGGACTCCGGGCATATGTGTTGTAGCCATCTTCCTACGAAGTCTTCACAGTCCCCTATAGATTCTGGGATCCCCCGGAGGCGCACGTTATTACGGCGATCTCTATTTTCGGCATCCTCCTGCTGGTCACGGAGCTCGTTGATCTGCGCCTGCAAGTCCCCTGCTTTCTTTGTGTTCTTCTGGGTTGCCTTTATATTCCCGTCCACCCGCACCTCCAGATCTTGTATCCGGGTCCCCAGACCTCTCACCTCCTTGGTCAGTGCTCGTATCTCCGCTTGCAGGACCCCATTCAGGTCATTGTAAAGCCGCTCTATGTCGCAGCGGCGAACCGGCAGGAGTCCCTGTTCATTCGGCTCTCCGTCCCCCTCCGATTCGGAGCCCGGGCGGGAGATGGGGGCCATTGCTGCTGAGGCCCTGCGGGATCTTCCCTCTCCGAAGTATTCCGGGAGACCCTTCTTGCTGGGAGTCTTTGCTGGTTTTTTTGACATCCTGAGGTTAGTGCTCAGTGTGGGGAGAAAATTAGTTTTTTTCTGAGTGATTTAGTCCGTTATTGCTTACAAACTGTCAGAGCGGGGCATGGAGCAACAGAATCACACAGCCATGCAGTCTGACCTCGCGCATGCGCTCCAAAAATACATTTTTAATGTATTCTAATGTAACAAGCATTTTGTTCCTATAGCAACCATTTACAAAGTCACATCCCCTTCCTCTTCTGAAACTGCGTCACCTTCTTGAGCCCTGCCCCTTCTCTAATAGTGAACCAATTGAATCTAGTGCCTGCCTGGTAACATGATCTTCCTTACAGAACGTTGGCTGTCAGTGCAGCAGAAAAGGACTCAAGATGCATTTAGCGAACTCCCAAGCCAAATCTTTGCCGATCAATCACAGAAAAACAGATCGACCAGAGCTTCGCTAATCACTTGTCAGTGTGTAGATTGTATTGATGCACATATTGAATGATTTTTTTTTCAAACAACATATTGAACTGCTGCTTTAAATCTAGAGCTATTTTATGAAACAGCATTGCATCAATGTTGCTGCTTGGAAGCATTTATTTTGAAAACTTTCCCCATTGTTCTGAAGGCTTAAGACTCATTTCCCCAGAGTCAGCAAAGTGCAATCTGCTGTATCGCGTCCGAATAGGTGATATCTGCCTTTAAAGTCAGTGGCGGGTATCACCGATTTAGGGCACGATACAGTGGCTCACGCTTTGATAACTTCGAGGCATTATTTATTGAAATTGGTGTCTGCAAAGTTGCTGTTCTGCACACTGTATAAGCTGTAGTCCACAAGTGACGTGAGTGCAGTCTGCATACTACAGGCTACAGAGGAATGTGTCCTCCTCCAATACAACCCCCAGCTTATAAACTATCAGTCAGCATTAAAATAGAAGCAAACCCTCCTTGTGTTTCCATGTGTAGCGCACTTTCCCCCTCCCCCTGGTGTGTGTGTGGTGCAATACCTGTGGCTCACAGGAGGTCTCGGCCTACGCTGCAGGGTGCCTGGGGTGTATACTGGTACAGTGTTCTTCAGCGCCTCCTCCAGTAACGGATTCTAATGTGTGGAAAGTTAGGTCTGGAAATAATTGGACACTGATACAAGTTTTGTTATTTCGGCTGTGTACCAAAATAAATTCAAGTTACAATTAAATAATGAATATGGGCTTAAAGGGCAGTCTATCCGCATTAATTTGAGGGTATTCACATCCAAATTGGAGGAAGGGTTTAGGAATTACATCTCTTTAATATATAGCCCCCTCTTTTTCAAGGGACCAAAAGTAATTGGACAATTGACTCAAAAGCTGTTTCATGGGCAGGTGTGGGCTATTCCTTCGTTATTTCAGCATCAATTAAGCAGGTACAAGGTCTGGAGTTGATTCCAGGTGTGGCATTCGCATTTGAAAGCTGTTGCTGTGAACCCACAACATGCGGTCAAAGGAGCTCTCAATGCAAGTGAAACAGGGCATCCTTAGGCTGCAAAAAAAAAGAAAATCCATCAGAGAGATAGCAGGAACATTAGGAGTGGCCAAATTAACAGTTTGGTACATTCTGAGAAAAAAAGAACGCACTGGTGAGCTCTGCAACACAAAAAGGCCTGGACGTCCACGGAAAATAACATTGGTGGATCATCATAGGATCCTTTCCATGGTAAAGAAAAACCCCTTCACAACATCCAGCCAAGTGAAGAACACTCTCCAGGAGGTAGGCATATGATTATCCAAGTCTACCATAAAGAGAAGACTTCACGAGAGCAAATACAGAGGGTGTGTGTTGGTGTTTGTCCGACAGTGTAAATATTATCTACAAAGCGTGCAAACCGTTAATTCAGAGCCCAAAGCATCACTTATTAAAGTTTGGCTTTAATATACAAAAAGACAGTGCTTAGATTACAGCAAAAGTTTATTACAAGAACATACAGTTACAATAAATTCAGAACAGTTTCTTAAATAAAAGGATAAAACAAACAGAAATCCCTATACAGTACAGTACGTTACCATATGTCATACAGTATGTCCTGTCCCAGAGAGGTCATTGGAATAGAAGATCATTCACGTGTCTTATCCCAAAACGCATTATGATTATCTATTGAAACATGCCAAAATGTATGCTCAGGCCTTCCTGCATTGAAACACACGAGACCCACACCTGTCGTAAATCAGTTACTTGACTGGCATTTTTATGACAATGAAGACATATCTTATCTTTTGTTTTTGCTCTTATCACCAGTTTCCCCATTTGGGTGTTTTCCGGGATCGCACCACTCCTTGTCGGAATTTTTAGGGGCGGCTGGTCTAGTCTTATTTTGGTAAGTTAAACAATTGCGATCATCCGCAGTCTTTTTATTTTTTATGTTTGCTTCATTTTTGGCTGAGTGGGGAGAAAGGGAGGGAGGGGAGACAAACAAGAAGGGGGAGGGAGAGGAGGGGGTATGGGGGGTGGTGGAGGGGGCGAGATGGTAGCCCGGACGTGTAGGTGGCCCAGAAGGGTCCGCCGGGGTAGCAGGGGGGAGAGGGGGCAGATAACCCTGTCTCCCCCCAGCGCAAATCTAGGACGTCTCCGGTCCCCAGACCTCCAACCATGGCTCCCAGACTCTCTGGAACTGTGGCATTCTCTGAGTAGAGCTGTGAGCCTCTCTGTGGTCATCACCACATTAACTCTTTTGATGACAGTTGCTCTGGAGGGTGTTGCTATCTGTTTCCAGGCCGCTGCGATGGAGCATTTTGCGGGCATGAGTATAGCAGAGAGTAGCCTCTCGATTGGCTTGCGTATTTCCTCAATTGGCTTCACCAGCACCAGGGTCAGAGGGTCAAGGGGGACTCTCAATCCCGAGACTTCATGAGTAATGGTCTGGATCATGGTCCAATACCTCTTAATTTCTGGGCATGACAACCAAATGTGCGCCCTGTTTCCTCTTTGACCACATCCCTTCCAGCACACATCTGGAGTGCCGGGGGAGATCTGGCTCAGCCTACTCGGGGTTAGGAACCACTGGAATAAAATGTTATATAGATTTTCTTTTGTTTTTGTACAAATCGAGGTTTTGGCTGCCGATTCACAAATATCCTTCCAGTCGTCTAACTCAATGTCTAAGTTGAGGTCCGCACACCATCTATGCATGTAAGAATGGGATTCTGTGCTTGATGCTGACACCAGTCCCCCGTATATCCCAGAGATTCAGTCCTCTCTGGTAGGTACCTTTAGAGTAAAGAGTTTCAAATTTTGTCAATTCTGGGAATTTCGAGTTTTGGGAGATTGCTTGGATAAAATGCCTAATTTGGAGGAATTTAAAGAGATATGGGCCTTGTGTTTGGTATTTATCTCTGAGCTCTTGGTAGAAAAGCGCTTCCACGTTCTTCAGCAAGTCTGCAACCATTCTAATATTAAGGTCTTGAAATTGACCTAATTGCCCTTGGGAACACACAGGCGGGAAATCCGGGTTTCCGAAGATAGTGGTCAGTGGTGAGGGGGATGCTATTAGGCCATATTTCCCTTTGGTCTTATGCCAAATACTCCATATGCATCCCATTGCTCCTAGATCAAATTTCCATTGTGCTCTTTTCTTGTTTCCCTGGGGCCAAAAGATCGCTGGAAGGGTCAGGGGCCTAACCTAGTGTGACTCTATCGCTAGCCAGCCAGAAGATGCTGGATCATTGTTCCATGTCACAGCCTGCTTCAGCTGCGCAGCTTGGTAGTATCTGACCACGTCAGGTACCCCCAGCCCCCACCCCCGCGTCCTAGGTGCCAACAGAACCGACCTTGGGACCCTCGGTCTCCCTCCTTTCCAGATAAATTTGAATATATGAGATTGAAAAATATTCAACTTGAACAGTGGAACCACTATGTGGAGGGTATGGAAGAAATATATCAATCTTGGGAGAATGCTCATTTTAGTTGTAGCAATTCTACCGAACCATGAGATTTGGAGCTTATTCCAGGAGTCTAAGTCTTTCTTAATCTGATCGAATAGGCAAGGGTAATTGCTTTTGTATATGGATTTATATGAGTTTGAGATTTTTACTCCAAGATATTTTATGTGGGATGAGCTCCATTTAGATTTGAAATTTACTAATTTTGACAGACTTGCCCATAAATGTGTGCAACAAATGGATATCTGTCCCTGGCCACCTCCTACACACTAAGTGTTTGGCATCATTTGATTGGTTTAATTGTGTGACAGGGCAGAACCACTGTCTAAAAGGGCGTCAATAGAAACCTGTATTAGTCTGAGGAATCCAGCAGGGAGCTGGTTTATTGCAGCTACGAACATTAACCAGACTCTAACTGGCTCATCAGACAGGTAGAAAAGCCTCCTGATTGAACTGTAGGGGCAATCTCTTGAACACAGACCGACTGTGTTGCCAGAAGAGATTCCCAAGGACAAGCCTGAAGCCAGACATACACACCCGATCTCACCTACGCCTCCCTGCCATCTCTTCCCCTTTAAATGGTGTTAACCTTTTCATTTAACACCCATCTACAGCACTTATTCCCTCACCTGCTGTCTCTGTAAGTTTCCCCTCAAACCTGTTAGATTGTAAGCTCTTCGGGGCAGGGATTTCCTTTCCCAATGTCTGATTTTTGCTGCACTTATTGTAGTTTTAAAATTCCCTGCACTGTATTCTTTGTGAAGCGCTGAGTACACTTTTGGCGCTATATAAATAAAGACATACAATACAATACAATACAAGTGGTCTTGAGCACAGCTACTCAAGCTGTACTGCCAGCAAGATCCCCAGGAACCAGACAGGTCTGGGTTCCAGAGCTCAGCGGACCCTGGAACCCTAAAACATATGGAAGAAAGAGAGAAACAAAATCATTTTGGGTGGGTGCACTCCTGTATGGATCCCTTTAGTATAAATTTAAACTCTGGTGTACAGTATATTATTATATCACAATGATACCAATATAGATTTTTATATATCTCAAGACTACATATAGTCTCCCGAAAATGTTTAGTTTCCTAGGAAGCTACTATGCTTGTGTAGCACCCTTTCAGTCTAGAGCGAATGCTCCTTATCCATTGTATCAATGGACCCTGGATCCCGTCAAATGGTGGCCCCACAACGGACACCAACCCACACCCAGAGACTGACATAAAAGGACCCCTGCTTATAGGTACCTCTTTGGACTTTGGGGAAATAGGTTGGCAAGTGGCATATTCTCCTAGCCCTGCAGATAGGTACTGGGTAAGTGAGTTAACCCTTACAAAGGCATAGGCTGTTTATTTTTTTATTGGTGTGCTTCCTTAAACTGTAGTTTTTAAAGTTACAGGCTGAAAAAAGCTATGATTATTTTCTACAAATATGTCTCCCTGGTTGTACCTTGTAAGAGGACATGTGCAGAGGTAAGCAATGGAGACTGTTTTAAGGTGAAATTAAATAAGGCTTTTATTGCGGCTGTTTCTTTAACACAAGAAAATCATCCAAACGTATGCAAATAAGGGGTCAAACAAATCTTCTGTTCCACTTGGGAGTATTTCTAGTTAAACCTATGCAGTCAACAACTCCCTTTAGATTAGCATGTCTCCCAACCTCACACATATATCTTGATATGTGCAGATATACAAAAAGTGTTAGAAAGGAAAGTTTTATCTGTCTTTTGTAGGGGAAGGCTTCTTTGTTCTCCAGGTTTAGAAGTCCTTTCCCCTGTGTCTTGCTGACAGCGTGCGTGCAGTCTCTTCTGGCAGGCTCAAGACATCTGTTCCTATGGTCAGTCCCACAATTTGTGAGACTCAGGAAAAATGTCACTTCCTGTCTCAAAGGCAGGCTTTTCTAACAAACCTAATCAGCCAGGTTGTGTTGGCTAATTGACTACCAGCAGTTAACCACCACATTGCTGGATTAGAGGCACATTTTCTGAACAGGGATAAATCCCCTGTTACATACCTCCCCTTTTTGTGGGAAGCTCGGGCTTGCCACGGCCAAAGCCCATCCTTCCACTCTCATTCTAGATATCTCTGTGACTTGAATGAGAATGGATGGAGGAAGAGAACCCTCAGTCCTGCTGGGATTGGAGCCCTTTCTCCAGTTTATTCGTGTCTCCTCCCGAAGGTGCTTGAGATCAGCACTCCTCAGTCGCTCGAGGAGGACTTTTTCCAAGTATAGTCTTTTTACTGCGTGCACGGTCATGAGATTTCCCTTGCGTCGGGTGCTCCTCTTATTGTAGGCAGACTGTATGGCAACAATTGCAGAGCGTTTAAAAAAAACCGCTTTGAGTTTTCCGCTCTTGAAGCTGTCTCTCTGTACTTTATCCACTCAATGGAGTTGCTAGTTCAGCTTCTTTGGGATTGAGTTGCAATTCCACATTCACTTCCAGAGAATGTCCCATCTTTTCAGCTTCATCAGCTAAGGATTCTTCTGGTTTTGATTCAGCACGTGTACCTTTTTTTGTTGCCTGTTGGGTGGCTGAAAGTTTTGATAGTGCTTGATTAGGTGGTTCAAATTTTGCAACCTTGTTTTTCTGACAAGCGGTATTCCCAGCTCTCACTGTTCCCTTGTTTTCATGGGCTTTTGTGGCTGTGGGATACTGATGCTTGGTCAGGGTCAATACTTGTCCTTGTAGAACTCTAATCTCATCCACGAGAGATCCCTGTTTTTTGAGTGCGTCTTGCAAGTCTATTCTCACGGAATTTATCTGCACACTTTGCTTTCTCTGAGCTTGCTTCCACATTTTCATTGTATTGTGAAGCACTGTGAATTTCTTTGCTCGGACCACAGTTACTTGTCTCAGTTTGTGGACCTTCTGGTGCTCCCTCTTGTGCCGAGTCACCTGGGCTCTAAGCTTGGCCTCTAGCGATGCTTTGGTGATGCTCAGGGTAGCCTTCAGTTTCTCATGTTGCTTTGCGGGGACATACTGGGTAATCAGACGTTCCTGCAGCACTTGTACTTCTTTAGCAGCCTGCAGATTGTCTTCCTGCAGAGTTTGCTGCTTCTTCTCGGCCTTCTGGAGGTGCATACGCAGACCTTGCAGTTGGTTCTGCAGTCGGTGCTCTGCTTCAAACTTCTCATCTTCCATAAGTTTATTTATTTCTTTAAGCTCATGTAGCTTTTCATTCTTTTCCTTGACGTAGTCTGTCAAATGAGAATTTTCTTCTTTCAGTTTTAAGTTTTCTCTTTTTGCAGTCTCTGTAATTTTCAGGGCCTCCATGTAGTCCTCCTTCCATTTACGCACATCTGCTTTTAGAATGACAGTCTCCTGGCGTGAGATTTCCTTCTCTAGGTTGAGGGTCTGAAGTTCCTCAGCGAGACTTTGTAGTTCCTTTCTGGAGACTTCCAGTTTTGTGTGGCCGCTGTTGATCTCATGCTGTGAGGCATCCAGTGCTGCGCGGAGTGTATGAACCTCCTTCTGGGATATGTCCACCTCTGTCCGGACACTGTTGACCTCTTGTTGTGAGGCATTCAGTTCTAGATGAAGACCGTGAACCTCTTGCTGAAAGATTGTAATCTCCTTCAGTGCCTCCTCACACTTCCGCTTCAGCTTAGCCATCATTTTATCGGATTGGCTAAGCTTTTCCGCCATGGTGGCATTATTAGTGTTTGCAGCATTTAGCTCGGACTTGAGATCGTCCAATTCTGTTCCAGATTCAGAGTACATTGCGAGCACCATCTTCTGTAGCTCAGCATTATCTTCCCTCTCAAGTTTCAATTGTTCCCGGAGCAGATCACAGTCACGCCTGGCAATTTTCAGGGCATCTTCAGGGCTGGTCAAGGGATCGTCACTCACTGGTTCCGGCTCCGCTTCCCTGCGATAGTTGATTGAGGGTTCCTCACTGTTGGCAACGGACAGACACTTCTTTGGGTCACCCGACTTCTGCCTTGGGCCCTCTGGAAATTCGGTCATCCGCATGACGAATCCTCAATTTTCTCTAGGCTGCAGGGCATCTCGGTCCCCCTTTTGCTCCGCGGGATCTGCGGACTTGTCTGTTCCTTCCACGGTACGTGAAGAACCACTTTTCTTTTTTCGCCTTTTTGTTTTGGATGACACCGTCCCCTCAGGGGTACTGGGGTCTCCATCTTCATTTGAAATTTTGGCAGCTTTACTGGATCCACCATGCTTTTCTTGCAAATGTAATAGCTGACGGAAATATTTGGTGATCCGCTGCTCCTGCTCTTTCTCCTGCCGATCATATTCATCATCATAGGGAGCGGTCTTTTCGGTTCGTACCGAGTTCAGGCACCCCCACCATTCTTGGGGTGTTTTGTGGGTGTGACTTGGTTTGGGTTCCCCGTAAGAGATGTCTTCCTCCTCATCGGACTGGAAGGACCACTCTTCCATGGGGTAGGGTTCATTATAGGAACGCTGCATCTTGTCCTCCCTTTTGGGGCTATCAGGTGTATTTTTCTTCCTGACCTCAGGAGGCGCTATTGCAGCTGTTGCCACTGTATTTGCTAGAACCCCAAAAGGCGGTAGTCCTACAGGTGGGCATATTTTGCTTGTAGAGGTCGTAGCTCTCACAGGCCTCTCTGTAGACTTTTTCTTCCCTTGGGTAAGTTTTACAATATCAGCATTACTGTGCATGCATTCACTCTCATCATCTGAATAAGGCCTGAAGGGACACTGCTCCGTGTGGTGGGGTTCTTTACACCAGGAACAAATTTTCTTCCCTATTTTTGCAGAGTCTTTATTTGACTTCAGCTGGGTGGCCATTTTAAATTCCCAGGGTTCTATTTCTTTAAACACAATGCTTGCTAGCTGCCCATTTTCTGCAAAGGCATTTGATTTTCTGCTGAGTGCAGTAATTTTCAGTCTCATCTTTGGGTAATATGGCATTCACTCTTCCTACTTTGGGTGCATGTTGTACTCCCAAGATACATACAGACTTTACTTGCAGAAAAAGTATTCTCTTTTTTTTTCACTTTCTTTCACTCCGGGCAGGGCGACTTAACACTCAGCAATTGGCATTGGGTTACCCATTACACAGATCAGCAATCCCTTTTTACCCGGAAGCACTTGTTTGCTGAAGCACTTGTTTTACACACAGAAGCACTTGTTTTACACACAGAAGCACTTGTTTTACACACAGCACTTGTTTGCTGAAAATTCCCTGCTTCAGCACAGTCTTGCATCAATTTTCACACTTTTCTGCATATACTCCATTCACAGCTGGTAGTCCTATGCGGTGTGGCAGCCTTTACTTGCAGAATCAGTACAGCTCGTGGGTCACCATCTGTATTCCCTGCTTCAGCGAAACATTTGAAAACAACAAATGCCTATCCCTTTTTTAGGGCTAACTTACTTCTTGAACCCTGACTACGGCTGGAAGGCAAAACCCCTATTTCAACGACCATATTACACTTTATTGTGATAGGCAAGTAAGGTTTACCTGCTTCAGCACAGTCTCTCTCTCTCCTCTTGGAATCAGTGAAAAGAGTCCATCTGTGGTTTTGTGGCTTTCTTCAGTGCAGTGTAGATTTCCTGCCTGGATGTGTATCCCTTTAATTCTGGTCTCTGCTGCATGTGATTCATTGTTTATGTTGCTCAGGCTGTTTGTATGCAAAAAGCACAAAAAAAACTTCACTTTTAACTTCAAGGGCCACCTCAGTCCCAACTTCTGACAACCATATGTAAGAGGACATGTGCAGAGGTATGCAATGGAGACTGTTTTAAGGTGAAATTAAATAAGGCTTTTATTGCGCCTGTTTCTTTAACACAAGAAAATCATCCAAACGTATGCAAATAAGGGGTCAAGCAAAGCTTCTGTTCCACTTGGGAGTATTTCTAGTTAAACTTTGCAGTCAACAACTCCCTTTAGATTAGCATGTCTCCCAACCCCAAGCATATATCTTGATATGTGCAGATATACAAAAAGTCTCAGAAAGGAAAGTCTTATCTGTCTTTTGTAGGGGAAGGCTTCTTTGTTCTCCAGGTTTAGAAGTCCTTTCCCCTGTGTCTTGCTGGCAGCGTGCATGCAGTCTCTTCTGGCAGGCTCAAGACGTCTGTTCCTATGGTCAGTCCCACAATTTATGAGACTCAGGAAAAATCTCACTTCCTGTCTCAAAGGCAGGCTTTTCTAACAAACCTAATCAGCCAGGTGGTGTTGGTTAATTGACTACCAGCAGTTAACCCCCACACTGTTGGATTAGAGGCACATTTCCTTAACAGGGATAAATCCCTTACATACCTCTGCACATGTCTCTTACAAATTGCAACATTTACAAATATTTATCCAGTAAACTTCAGAATAGAAGTCAGGCCCATGATATCTTCATATTTCATATCTTTGAATGGTAGCGCTAGTAACGCCATTTGGAACTCTGTAGAACCCTTCTAGAAATGCTTTGATAGTACCTTTACAAGTGTCCTGTTTACTTGAGTGTCGGAGGGACCATAATTGAACCCCATATCTGGCAAAACAGATGTTCTTATCTCAAGATTCTATCAGTCCCATACAACACATATTTCACTTTTAGTGGGCCACCAGTGATACCCCCCCGCTCCAATTAAGCCCTATTTATAGATCAGCACAGGCATAGGAAGGGTCTTGACCTGTCATAAACACAACTTCTTATTTTTAAGACAAACTGTAACCACACTAACCCCTGAAGTACCAGATTGATTAAAATACTTCATGTTTCCCGCCATTTTGATTACAGGATGATATATCTGTTTTTTTACTTTTAATGGGATTGTTTAGCCCCTTTACATTCCACGTTATTATGTGTATAGGCATTTTAAATATATTTTTTTTCTTTTTCCTCGGTCACTTCTGATTCGCTGTTCATCTTGATTAGTTATATATGTTTCCCAACACTGAACCATTTTCAACCAAACGGTTAACATAACAACACTTTTTAACTTTGAATCTCTTTATTTTTTTTTCTGTTATAGGTAAAATAGCTCTCCTTCTTTGCTGGTCCCGTGATCCGCTTCCCCCATCGGGATATTTTAACCTTAAATTCGAATATGCCATTTGCTTATTTATTATTATAACACCTTTTTTTAAATATTTTTTTTTGTTTGAAATTCTTCATATATATTTATATGAAAAAAAGAAAAAAGAGAGGCGCATGTCACATAGCATAATACTGTTACAATTTAATGTCAATCTATGAAGATAGTCTTTAAAAACAAACTCACAAACAAAGCTAGATAAAAAGCATTGAGAGTAAATCAATCTCTGATGAGATGATACTCGTCTGAGGAAGTTACGCTTGTAACGAAAGGCGTAAGGACGGCACGCTAGACTCATGACGTCATCCCCCTGCACCACGTGAGCTTGGTGTATCGGCACACAAGCTTCACTGGAAAGATTCAGTGGTATACGGGACTCATACATAGTGGCAATCTGCTACAATTGTTTCCCTGGCATTCTGCTTGTTTAGACTCAGCAGATTCAGTAGAAGGATTTGTCAGTTTCTTAAGAAGAGCTGGTTGATATCCAAGGACTTTACTGGCGGAGGCATCAGCTGCAGATGAGTATCATCTCATCAGAGATTGATTTACTCTCAATGCTTTTTATCTAGCTTTGTTTGTGAGTATATACAGTCTATCTAGACTGGGCGAAACGCGTAGAGTGGTATCTTTTTGTACCTGAAGGCGATCCGTAGTTCACCAGCCGAGTAGCCGTGACGTCATATGCTCCGACGGGCGCAACGAGACAGGCCCCGATAGCAGACTGCACGCAATGGAGGCTTGGAGGATCCAGGGGAGGCGGTGAGCAGTGCGGTGACCCTTCGTTTCTCACAAACTATGTGACCAATGCTTGTTTATATTTTTCACAATGTAAGTGCGCACTTTTATAACTTTTTATATATAAACTTTGTCTATCAGACTGATCGCGCTATGTAGTGTTCTCTTATCTCTCCTATATACATCTACATACTGCTGAGTGTGCCTCTGAGGGAGATCCTGACTGCATTTATTCCACATGGGTAGCAGCCCTAATTGCAAACTGCACTTTATCCATCTAAATCTTGTGAGTAGGCTGAACACTCGAGCCAAGATTACATCATATGCCAGATTTTATGTTCCATACATCTGCACTTAAATTGTGTATTTTCTCTTTCTCCTTATCCCATACATGCTCCTCCTGGATTGTTTGAAATATATCTTACTCCTTGGAACCCGTGAAACAGGTCCCACCAGAGGGTTTGAGCCGGGTTATTAATTAGCACTTATTATTTTTTAATATCACGTTTATTAATTTATTAATTTTTACAACATCTTTGATTAAGTTTACTTTATATATTGTTTATATCACTTTTAAGTTGTTTGTGCCTTTGTTCACTAATTTCACAATATCTTCATTGATTGACATTAAATTGTAACAGTATTATGCTATGTGGCATGCGCCTCTCTTTTTTCTTTTTTTCCTAGATGCTGTTGGGATGTGGTGAGTCCTTTGAGAGGCTGCAGTGGATTCACAGCATTTATTTTTACACTATTATTGGACTGTCTTTTTTGAACGGACACATATTTGGTTATTTATATGTTTTTTTACTTGTGCTCTACCTATATTAGACACTGTCATCTGTATATTGAACCAGTAATATTTGTGGTGTGATCTATTTGTTTTAATATTATAGGTCAAGGGTTAGCACATCTAACTCACATTATTATTATTTAAATCACTCCCATTGTCCATACCCTCAGTCCATTTCTCACCTTTTTACTGCGATATATTAATTAATTTATTGTTATTTTTAGTTTAGTGTAAAGAGTGTGTGCTTACGTTGTGTGTTTTATTATATATATAATTACAGTATATATATTATTATATATTCACATACTATTATAGATATATATAGATTATATATATATATTATATATATATATAATATTAAGTATATAGTATATAGCAACTGTAAATATTCCTGTATATTAATTTTCAGGTCTGCAACCCTGTCTTTCACCATTATCACCCAACACACAGCACTTCCACTGCAGCAAGGGATTCTGGGAAATTACATGCAAATGAGCACACAGTGCCACCTTTTATCTCAAGCTCACATTACATGAGCAACCCTTAGCCAATGCATGCTGCTTTAAACACAGCTTTTAAGCAAGGGCTTGGGAGATGCAAAGCCAGTAAACCCACTCACAGACATGTTTCAACCTTGATGGGTATCATCAGTGTGAGGTTGGTTGCTGACATTTGCTCAAATGAGATAAGAGTCGGTAATCAACACATTTATTAAGGTTATGGTGGGTAAAAAAAGTGACAAAAACCCTCCACAGTATAGCATATAGCAACTGTAAATATTCCTGTATATTCATTTGCATGTCTTAGACAGGTCTGCAACCCTGTCTTTCACCATTGTCACCCAGCACACAGGTGGCACTGTGTGCTCATTTGCATGTCATTTCCCAGAATCCCTTGCTGCAGTGGAAGTACTGTGTGCTGGGTGATAATGGCTACTCAAACTCTTGATGCACCTACTTGTGCCCTCAAATATGTTCTATACCGCACTTACTCCTATAGTACTCAAGTCTCACATTGTTTTATGTAGCTCTTTTGGGCAGGTATAGGGAAGGGTAAACCTCCAGCATTATAAAGTGTACATAAGCCCAAAGCAACAAAACTGTATTTTTTTTCTTTCTAAAGGTTTATTTTTCTCTCAAAGATATGCATAATCCTCTTCAAAACCCATTAATTCTATTTGCCATCAAAATGTTAAATTATTGATTTATAGAACGCTTTATAAAAAAAGGTTTTGTAGTGCTTAATTCATATATACCATTGAAG
Source organism: Ascaphus truei (assembly GCA_036426205.1). Classification (NCBI taxonomy): domain Eukaryota; kingdom Metazoa; phylum Chordata; class Amphibia; order Anura; family Ascaphidae; genus Ascaphus; species Ascaphus truei. Next base: position 68,220 of record WSYH01001308.1, read on the forward strand.
AATTTCCTTTTTTTAGTTATTAGTTTCCTACTCACTTTCTGTTTTTTTACTCATGTTTTTATATACTGTACCTCTATCATACCTTCTCATGTTACCTCAGATGAACAACAACACATGACATATTACACCGTGTCATGATTTATTTAACAAAAATAAAGCCAAAATGGAGAAGTCATGTGTGAAAAACTGTCAGGAATCGGCGTTCTCCGCGCTCCCCACACAGTGCACTCACTTCCCTCGGCGATTCCTATGCTCAGCGCCGGGCGCGTCCACGCCCTCCCGCGCGCACACTTGCACCATCCACTGGCTCGGTCCACACGCGTACATGCGTTACAGAGCGCGCTCAGTCTGCACACTCTTCTTCCCGTCCCCCGGACCTCAGGCTCCGCCCCCGCAAGCCGCACGGGCATACTCAGGTTACCAACAAGTCTCACCTGGCCTGTTATGCCTGCACCAATCTGCAGTGTCTCCCTGTAGCTCTTCCTGTCCCACCTCCGTTCCTAATTGGACCTTCCTGCTTTATCTAGCTCCTCTCTGCTCTCAGTCTTTGCTCGACATAGTCTCTGCATGGAAGTACTTCAGGATTCTCTTAGTGTTTTCACAGATTCTGACACGGCTCATACGACTACCCCCTCTGGCTCTCGATCTCGGCACTCCTTGGACAACGCTCTCTCTGATACCCCTCGAACCCGGCTTGGACTACAACCCATCTCCGCTCTCCACTCCTTGACCTCGGAAAGGCATTCTTCAATCTATCTCTACAACTGGTACCGGCAAGTATTGTCTACCTTACTACACCTGGCCTGGCAACACTTTATACCACACTCCGGACACGCTCCCTTTGCTGCAGGTGCGTGTATTACCACTTCCCCCTTCAGCTCAGGGGACGGGTCTGGTCTGCGGGCAGAACCGGCGTAACAAAAACTAAGTATACCTTATGATTCAATAGCTTGTAGAACCACCTTTAGCAGCAGTAACTTGAAGGAATAATTTTCTGTATGACTTTATCAGTGTCTCACATCGTTGTGGAGGAATTTTGGCCCACTCTTCTTTACAACGTTGCTTCAGTTAATTGAGGTTTGCGGGCATTTGTTTAAGCTCTCTTAAGGTCCAGCCACAGCATTTCAATCAGGTAGAGGTCTGGACTTTGACTGGGCCATTGCAACACCTTGATTCTTTTCTTTTTCAGGCATTCTGTTGTAGATTTGCTGGTATGCTTGGGATCATTGTCCTGTTGCATTTTGGCCAAGCTTTAGCTGTCAGACAGATGGCCTCACATTTGACTCTAGAATACTTTGGTATACAGAGGAGTTCATGGTTGACTCAATGACTGCAAGGTTCCCAAGTCCTGTGGCTGCAAAACAAGCCCAAATCATCACCCCTCCACCACCGCACTTGACAGTTGGTATGAGGTGTTTGTGCTGATATGCTGTGTTTGGTTTTCGCCAAACGTGGAGCTGTGCATTATGGCCAAACATCTCCACTTTGGTCTCGTCTGTCCAAAGGACATTGTTCCAGAAGTCTTGTGGTTTGTTCAGATGCAACTTTGCAAACCTAAGCCGTGCTGCCATGTTCTTTTTAGAGAGAAGGCTTTCTCCTGGCAACCCTTCCGAACAAACCATACTTGTTCAGTCTTTTTCTAATTGTACTGTCATGAACTTTAACATTTAACATGCTAACTGAGGCCTGTAGAGTCTGAGATGTAACTCTTGTTTTTTGATACATAAAGCTTGGCCCCTTGCAGAAGTACTTACTAAAATTACCTCCTCCTGTCTCTGTACGTTCCTCCAACATACCAATTAGATTGTAAGCTCCTCGGAGCAAGGACTCCTCTTCCTAAATGTTACGTTTATGTCTGAAGCACTTATTCCCACGACCTGTTATTATATTATTTGTTATTTATATGATTACCATGTGTATTACTACTGTAAAGCGCTATGTACATCAATGGTGTTATACAAATAAAGACATACAATATAAATTCCTGCTATGTAAAACCATAGAATTCAAAGAGTGTGTACTTTCTTTTTCACCCAACTGTACATACAGACACCATACACATTTTAAGTTATGGTGGGTGAAAAAGGCAACAAGAAACTTCCACCGTATAGCATTTAGCACATAAAAAGATCACTTGTGAGCACATTCACATGTTTTAGATACGTCAGCAACCCTGCCTTTCAACCATTATCACCTAGCATACAGTGTTTCCACAGCAGCACGGGATTCTGGGAAATTACATGCAAATAATTTCTCTCCCTCCGCTCCTACCAATTAGGCTAAAATAAAATAGTTATCTCATGAATAAGGGTTATTTAGTTAAACCCTTCGGGCGACATGCTATAATCCTGCAACCCCATCAATGCATAACCAAATTTGCAGGTACCTACAGTACACTGAATATACTGTATGTAATAGTATGACAATAATTACATATATTCAGTGTAGGTACCTGCAAATTTCGTTATGCCTTGACGGGGCTGCAGGCTCATATCGCTTTGGCCAAAGAGTTGAACTAAACCCTTATTCATGAGATCATCATTTTATTTTAGCCCAATTGGTAGGAGCGCAGGAATCGTTCTTTTTATTTTTTCTATATGCCAGGCCTATTTTTTAACGGCAGCAAACTTCTATAGGGAGGACTGCGGTCATATATACAGTCTTCTACAGTATTATATACTGTGTATTTATACTGTGTATATATATATATATATATATATATATATATATATATATATATATATACATATATATACACACACACACACACACACACACACACACACACACACACATTTTCTTCATGAAGTTGTTTTTGAATTTCGGAGACCACAACTTTAAATACTTGACAATAAGTTAAGTTGATGTTGAAATCACTAGACCATAATTCACTCCTACAAACAAACAAACAATAATTGAAATCATAAACATAACTCACAATTAATTTAATCAGCCCTCAGACATGAGAAAGGGTCTGAGTAATGAGTCTCAATTATTGTTCACTGAGCAGTTAGTAATTCAGTGATTTTTTTTTACTTATGTTGACTATTGTAGAGCAAAACTATTTTTTATTTTACCTTTAATATGATCATAAATGGTATTGTAATTGGACCAAGTACAATTAAGAATGCAACGCTCCAGTATTGAGAGCCACCCTCAATGCAAATTTCTGAAGTATTACTAGTGATTTGCTAACTGAAAGTCATAAATTAAGGGAGATTTTGTTTATATTCACACTACAGGCTGTATTTACGTAATAATCCCCGAAGAACAGGGCATTACTGGTCAATAATGCCCTGACTGCAAGAGTTGAAAGCCCGAGGCCTTTTTGTAGTCATATTGATTTTTATCAGCATGATTGTCTACATTCTTTTGCTTTTTCTGCAAGTTTATTAAAAGGAAATTGTACATACACATAGCCCCCTCTATACACACACACACACACACACACACACACACACACACCCACAACACACACCACCCCACCCCAGCACACACACACACACACACACACACACACACACACACACACACACTGCAACCCCAGTCTATTTACACACACTCTGCAGTCCTCCCTACACACTGTGCAGCCCCCTTCCTCTACACCCACAAAACACACTGCAACTCTCCTCCACCCTCTATACTCACAAAACACACACAGCAGCCCCCCTCTACATCCATAAACACACAAAACACAGAAACACACTGCAAACACACAGACACACACACACTGCAGCCCCCGTCTACACCCACAAAACACACTGCAGACACACACACCAACAAAACAGACTGCTGCCGCCTTTACATCCAAAAAAAAACCACACACCGGCAGCCCCACCATACACCCACTGCAGCCCCTATGTAAACCCACTCACTGAGACACACACACAACACTCTGCACCCCTCCTCCACCCACAAAACACACACTGCAGACACACACAAACCAACAGACTCTGCCAGCTCTACACACACACACACACACACACACACACACACACAC
>WSYH01001308.1:72224-129147 GCA_036426205.1 Ascaphus truei
ACCAACAGACTCTGCCAGCTCTACACCCACACACACACACACACACACACACACACACACACACACACACACCACACACACACACCAACACACCACACACACAACACACACACACACACACACACACACACAAAACATTCTGCACCCTCTTCATCCCTAAAAACACACACTGCAGCCCCCCCCCTCTGCACCTACAAAACACACACTGCAGAGATACACACACAAATCAAGAAAACAGACTCTGCCACCTTCTACATCACAAAAACACGCAGCACCTCCTCCCTACACCCACTGCAGCCCCTGTGAACCCACACACTGCAGACAACACACACACACACACACACAAAACACTCTGCACCCTCCTCTACCACAAACAACACTGAAGACACACACTGTAGCCCCCCCTCTACACAACACAAAAACACACAAAAAGTGGACACACCCAACAAGACCCTGCTGCCCCCTCTACACCACAAAACACACACACACATAGAAGAAACACACAAACCAATAAAACAATCTGTGGCCCCCTACACCCACAAAACACACAAAACCTTTCCTTACTCTCCTGCGTGGAGTTCCTGCAGACAGGGTGGGGGAGGAGTCAGTGCCTGGTGCAGACAGGGTGGGGGAGGAGTCAGTGCCTGGCTGCAGACAGGGTGGGGGAGGAGTCAGTGCATGGTGCAGACAGGTGGGGGAAGGAGTCAGTTGCCGGCGCGGACAGGGTGGGGGAGGAGTCAGTGCTGGCTGAGACAGGGTGGGGGGAGGAGTCAGTGCCTGGCTGCAGACAGGGTGGGGGAGGAGTCAGTGCCTGCTGCAGACAGGTGGGTGGAGGGGAGTCAGTTGCTGGCTGCAGACGGGTGGGGGAGGATCCAGTGCCTTGCTGCTGCCTCATGTCCAATCACCTCCCCTGTATAGACCAATTTCCCTTTTGTGTATGAAAACCGAAAGCTGATTGGCTGAAAAACATGGGAGGGTGCAAAAATTCCGGGCCATTACTGATTGGATATTGATCAGAATTTTAACCAATCAGAGAGCAGGGATTTCAATAATGCCTGGATTTACCAGCTTTAGCCTATAATCAAAAATACATTCCAAAAAAAAATAATCTGTCTACTACAGCAAGCATTATATACAAACACACACACACACACACACACACACACACACACACACACACACACACACACACACACACACACACACACACACACACACACACACACACACACACACACACACACACACACACACACACACACACACACACACACACACAACATTCAGGGATCATTTAACACCTTAAGTCATAAATTGCATACTGCACAGGGGGGAAGGGATAGGCTTCAGTCAGATACAATCCAGAATGCACTGTTTTTAAGTAAAAAACTTTTTTGCTTTATCCACTAATACCGCAGAAAGAAGAGATCAGAGTATCACGAAAGCTCGCACAAATAAAAGTATTTAGTCACAGAACGGGATCGTCTATTCGTTTTTGATTTTATATATGTGGGACGCGTGCTTGAAGAGAGAGCAAACAGATTTTTGTATTCCAAAGGTGTGTATTAAACATACATGGAACCGCAACCGACATTTCGGTCCGCGTAGAGGAACCTTCCTCAGGGTTGTGCCTCTACGTAGACCTAAACATCTCGTAATTATCTTTATTTTATGCATATGGGATAAGCATCAGGATCAATTGGAGTATATGGTAGTGCCAACTGTTATATTATTGAATATATATATTATTGAATATACACATACACACACACACACACACACACACATATATATATATATTTATTTATAGCCAATAAACAACCTCACACTGATGATACCCATCAAGGTTGAAACATGTCTGTGAGTGGTTTGACTTGCTTTGCTAGTCCCATGCTGTACTTAAAAGCTGTGTGAACGGTAATGCATCTGCTTAAATGGGCTCCATGTGTATGGATATTCCAGGCAAAAGGTGACACATTGTATGCTCATTTGCATGTCATTTCCCAGATTCCCTGGCAAGACAGGGGTGCAGACCTGTCTAAGAATGTGCTCACAAGTGATATTCTTTATTGGCTATATGCTAACGGTGAAGGTTTTTTGTTGCCTTTTTCACCCACCATAACCCCCCCCCTCTGCACCTACAAAACACACACTGCAGAGATACACACACAAATCAAGAAAACAGACTCTGCCACCTCTACATCCACAAAACACGCAGCACCCTCCTCCCTACACCCACTGCAGCCCCCCTGTGAACCCACACACTGCAGACACACACACACACACACACACCAACAAAACACTCTGCACCCCTCCTCTACCCACAAAACACACACTGAAGACACACACTGTAGCCCCCCCTCTACACACACAAAACACACAAAAAGTGGACACACACCAACAAGACCCTGCTGCCCCCTCTACACCCACAAAACACACACCAATAGAAGAAACACACACACCAATAAAACACTCTGCTGGCCCCTTTACACCCACAAAACACACAAACCTTTCCCTTACTCTCCTGCGTGGAGTTCTCTGCAGACAGGGTGGGGGAGGAGTCAGTGCCTGGCTGCAGACAGGGTGGGGGCTGTAAAGCGCTATGTACTCAATGGTGTTTACAAATAAAGACATACAATATAAATTCCTGCTATGTAAACCATTAGAATTCAAAGAGTGTGTACTTTCTTTTCACCCAACTGTACATACAGACACATAAACCATTTTAAGTTTGGTGGGTGGAAAAAGGCAACAAGAAACTCACCGTTTTATAGCATTTAGCACATAAAAAGATCACTGTGAGCACATTCACATGTTTTAGATACGTCAGCAACCCTGCCTTTCAACCATTTCACCTGCATACAGTTTTCCACAGCAGCACGGGATTCTGGGAAATTACATGCAAATAATTTCTCTCCCTCCGCTCCTACCAATTAGGCTAAAATAAAAAGTTATCTCATGAATAAGGGTTATTTAGTTAAACCCTTCGGGAAGCATGCTATAATCCTGCAACCCATCAATGCATAACCAAATTAGGTACTACAGTCACTGAATATACTGTATGTAATAGTCATGACAATAATTACAATATTCAGTGTAGGTACCTGCAAATTTCGTTATGCCTTGACGGGGGGCTGCAGGCTCATATCGCTTTGGCCAAAGAGTTGAACTAAACCCTTATTCATGAGATCATCATTTATTTTGCCCATTGGTAGGAGCGCAGGAAAGTTCTTTTTTATTTTTCTATATGCCAGGCCTATTTTTTAACGGGCAGCAAACTTTATAGGGGGACTGGGTCATATAACAGTACTTTACCAGATTTATATACTGTGTATTTATAAGTTTGTATAATATATATAATATATATAATAATAAATAGATTAATATATAATATATACATACATATACATATATACAATATACACCACACACACACACACACCACACACACACACACAACACACATTTTCTTATGAAGTTGTTTTTGAATTTCGGAGACCACAACTTTTAAATACTTGCATAGTTAAGTTGATGTGAAATCACTAGACCATAATTCACTCCTACAAACAAAACAACAATAATTGAATCATAAACATAACTCACATTAATTTAATCAGCCCTCAGACATGAGAAAGGGTCTGGGTTAATGAGTCTCAATTATTGTCACTGAGCAGTTGTAATTCAGTGATTTTTTTTACTTAGTTGACTATTGTAGAGCAAACTATTTTTATTTTACCTTTAATATGATCATAAATGGTATTGTAATTGGACAAGTACAATTAAGAATGCAACGCTCCGTATTGAGAGCCACCCCAATGCAAATTTCTGAAGTATACTAGTGATGCTAAAATGAAAAGTCATAAATTAAGGGAGATTTTGTTGATATTCCACATAACAGGCTGTATTTACGTAATAATCCCCGAAGAACAGGGCCTACTGGTCATAATGCCCTGACTGCAGAGTTGAAAGCCGAGGCCTTTTTGTAGTCATATTGATTTTTTACAGCATGATTGTCTACATTCTTGCTTTTTCTGCAAGTTTATTAAAAGGAAATTGTACATACAACATAGCCCCCTCTAAAACAACACACACACACACACACACACACACACACACCACACACACACACACACACCACACACCACACATACACCACACACACACACACACCACACAACACACACACACACACACACCACACAACACACACCACACACACACTCACCGTCTCTATTACCCACACTCTGCAGTCTCCTACACACTGTGCAGCCCCCTTCCTCTACACCCACAAAACACACTGCAATCTCCTCACCCTCTATACTCACAAAACACCACACAGCAGCCCCCCTCTAATCCATAAACACACAAAAACACAGAAACACACTGCAAAAACCACACGACACACACACCACTGCAGCCCCCGTCTACACCCACAAACACACACTGCAGACACACAACACAACCCAAACAGACATGCTGCGCCTTACATCACAAAAAAAACACCACACACCGGCCCCCCACCATACACCCACTGCAAGCCCTATGTAAAAACCACTCACTGAGACACCACACACAACAATCTGCACCCCTCCCTCCACCACAAAACACACACTGCAGAACACACACAACAAACAACAGACTCTGCCAGCTCTACACACACACACACACACACACACACACACACACACACACAACACACTCACACACACACACACACACAAACCACACACACACAACATCACACACACACACACCACACACACAACATTCTGCACCCTCTTCATCCATAAAACACAACTGCCCCCCCACCCTCTGCACCTACAAAACACACCCACTGCAGAGATACACCACACAAATCAAGGAAAACAGACTCTGCCCACCTCTACATCACAAAAACACGCAGCACCTCCTCCCTAACCCAATGCAGCCCCACCTGTGAACCCACACACTGCAGACAACACACACACACCACACACCACAAAAAACTCTGCACCCCTCCTCTACACAAAACACACATGAAGACACACACTGTGCCCCCCCTCTACACAAACAAACACAAAAAAGTGGACACACACCAACAAGACCCTGCTGCCCCCTCTACACCCACAAAACACACACCAATAGAAGAACAAACACACACACCAATAAAACACTCTGCTGGCCCCCTTTACACCCACAAAACCACACAAAACCTTCCTTACTCTCCTGCGTGGAGTTCCTGAGACAGGGTGGGGGAGGAGTCAGTGCCTGGCTGCAGACAGGGTGGGGGAGGAGTCAGTGCCTGGCTGCAGACAGGGTGGGGGAGGAGTCAGTGCCTGGCTGCAGACAGGGTGGGGGAGGAGTCAGTGCCTGGCTGCAGACAGGGTGGGGGAGGAGTCAGTGCCTGGCTGCAGACAGGGTGGGGGAGGAGTCAGTGCCTGGCTGCAGACAGGGTGGGGGAGGAGTCAGTGCCTGGCTGCAGACAGGGTGGGGGAGGAGTCAGTGCCTTGCTGCTGCCTCATGTCCAATCACCTCCCCTGTCTAAGATCCAATTTCCCTTTTTGTGTATGAAAACCGAAAGCTGATTGGCTGAAAAACATGGGAGGGTGCCAAAAATTCCGGGCCATTACTGATTGGATATTGATCAGAATTTTAACCAATCAGAGAGCAGGGATTTCAATAATGCCTGGAATTTACCAGCTTTAGCCTATAATCAAAAATACATTCCACAAAAAATAATCTGTATCTACAGCAAGCATTATATACAATCATTATACAGTATACCTCAATTTACACACTGAAGCAGCTTCCCCAAACAATATGTTAAACCGACATATTGTTTAGTACATCGGCATGTCAATAGATATATCACAAAATTGGATTGACATGAGATATAGGATTGGATCTTAAATCTACGTGTCCCATCTAAATTAGAAAAGTGTGTAGCTTGCACCATGTTGGGACAGATTTTACACCGTCCACATCTATATGAACCCATTAGTTTGGGGAAAAACGACCTTACAGAATTGATGGGTTTGAGCATACTGGGAGACAATTTATTGCCCAATGTAGGGGCCTTACGAAACACAACTCATAGACCTGCACTCACAATCTTGCACATAAGGGGATCCAACGTACCCCAATGTTTGTTAATGATGGATTTAATAGCTAGGGCCTGGTCCCTATATCCCGTAATAAAAAAGGGGACATCTGAATCATCAGCCGGTTTATGTTGTCTAGGGTTTTTTGGATTCATGGCAATCAGAGATTCTCTGTCAGTGTGTAAAGCCACTTCAAAAGCCCTATTAAGATCTTCATGCGAATAGCCCCTGGCCAAAATACGATCTTTCATATTGTAGACGGACGTTCACAGAGGTACACAATTGGAGACTTTTGTAAGGTGAAATTATAACAAGGCTTTATTGTGCCTTTTCCTTAACGTCAGGAAACCATCCAAACACAGGGGGGGGGGGGAACAAAGCTTCTATTCACTTTGGAGTATTTCTAGTGAAATACAATGCAATGAATTCACAACTCCCTTAGTTAAGCATGCCTCCCAGCCCCAAACACATAGCATGAAATGAAAAGATATAAAAAGTCTTGTAATAAAAGTCTTATCTGTTAGCTGCTGTAGAGTAAGCTTCTCTGCTCTCCTAGAACCGCACCCGTGTATGCACAGAAAATGTCAGCATCCAGGTTTTAGACGTCTTATTTGTCAGCTCCAGAGATCTGTGTTCTCTTGGTCAGTCTCTCCTGGGAGACTCAAGAACCTCTGCTCTGTCTCCAAAGTTCAGCTCACACGTGAGCTAAGGAGTCACTTCCTGTCTCACAAGACAGGCTTTTTCTACCACCTGTAATCAGGCAGGTGGTGTTAGTTAATTTGCTACCAGCAGTTAACCACCACACTGCTAGATTAGAGACACATTTGTGAACAGGGATAAGTCCCCTGTTACATACCTCCCCTGTTTGTGGGAAACTCGGGCTTACCACGGCCAAAGCCCATCCTTCCACTCTCATTCGAGATCTTTCTGTGACTTAAATGAGAGTGGATGGAGGAAGAGAACCCTCTGTCCCGCTGGGATTGGAGTCCTTTCTCCAGTTTATTTTTGTCTCCTCCCGAAGGTGCTTGAGATCAGCACTCCTCAGTCGCTCGAGGAGGACTTTTTCCAAGTACAGTCTTTTTTCTACATGCGCGGTAATGAGATTTCCCTCGCGTCGGGTGCTTGTCTTATTGTAGGCAGACTGTATAGCAGCAGTTGCAGAGTGTTTAAAAACAGCCCTTTGAGTTTTCTGCTCTTGAAGCTGTCTCTCTGACCTTTTCCCACTCCATGGGGTTGCTAGTTCAGCCTCTTTGAGATTAAGTTGCATTCCCACAACACTTCAAGAGAATTGTACCAATCTTTCAGCTTCTTCAGCGTACAGGATCTTCTGGTTGTGATGTCAGCACGTGTACCTTCTTTTGTTGCTGTGGGTGGGCTGAATAGTTTTGGCTGCGGCTGTTTAGGTGGTTCAATTTTTCAACCTGTCGTATTCAGACGAGCGGTATTCCAGCTCTCACTGCCTTGTCTTTCATGGGTTTTTGTGGCCGTGGGATTACTGGACGCTAGTCAGGGTCACATATTGTCTTGTAGCGACTGTATATCTAATCCGCAAGAGATCCCTGTTTTTGAGTGTGTCGGCGTCTCTTTCAGGGAATTATCTGCGCACTTTGCTTTCTCTGAGTCTGTATCAGGTCTAATTCATATCCGGAGCTCGTATTTTTGTCGTCAAGGTTGCCGCGCGGTTGTTTTTCCTTGTGTACTGACTCACGGGAATGGAAAGTCTTCTTGTCTGCTCCAGCTCTTGCTCAGTTTCTGAGCACTCTACGCTCCCTATCTCAGAGGTCAACCTGGTTACAGAAGCTCCGCCTCCAATGCTGCTCTGAAGAATGCAGCGTGGCCTTTAGCTCCTCATATGCTCTGGTGGGGACGTAACGGGTGGTTCAAGACGGTTCTGCCAGGCTTGTATCATTTAGCAGCCTGCAGCTTGTTTCATACAGCGTTTGCTGCATCTCCTAGCATACTGGAGGTGTGTACGCATGCTTGCAGTTGGTTCTGCAGTCGTTCTGCTTGCTTCAAACTTTTCACATGATATCTTCATGTCATACTGAAAATTTTTCTTCTTCAGTTTTTAAGTTTTCTTTTTAATCTTGAATTCCTTTTGTCAGTCTCGTATTCTAGGGGCCTCTTGTGCAGGTCCTCTTAAATTTAGCACATTGCTTTGAGAATGACAATCTCCTGGCGTGAGATTCCTGCCTAGGTTGAGGTTGACTGAAAGCTCCTTTGGAGACTGTGGTGAGCATTGTATTCCAAGATGACCAATAGTTTCTTAGCACATGTCCAAGATCTTAATGAGATGTGTGAGTCCTTTTGGAAATTCCAGGTCGTGGCCGCAGACTGTGGTGTCTATGATGTGACGGCATCAAGTGACTCTGCGTAGGGTTCTGGAACCTCTTCTGAGATACGTCCACCCTCTATCCGGACACTGTTTGACCTCCTGTTGTGAGGCATTCAGATAATAGACGAAGAGTTGGAACCTCTTGCTGAAAAGACTGTCATCTGCTTAATGCATCCCTCATACTTCCGCTTTAGCGTAGCCACCATTTTATCAGATTGGCTCTGCTTTTCATCCATGGCGGAAATAGTAGCATTTGCAGTATCTAGCTCAGTCTTGAGATCGTCCAATTCTGTCCTGGCTAAAGAGTACATTGCGAGCACATATTCCTGTAGCTTCACGTTATTTTTCTGTAGCTCTGTGTAACCATCTTCCTTTTGTTTCAATTGTTCACGGAGCATATCACAGTCATGCCTGGCATTTTTCAGGGCATCTTCAGGGCTGGTCAAGGGATCGACACTCACTGGTTTCGGCTCCACTTCCCTGGGATGGTTGGTTGAGGGTTCCTCACTGTTGGCACCGGACAGACACTTCTTTGGGGTACACGACTTCTGCCTTGGGCCCTCTGGATATTCGGTTAACCGCGGGACAAATTCTCCATTTTCTCTAGGCTGCAGGGCAACTCTGTCCCCCTTTTCCTCCACAAGATCTGCAGACGTCTCTGTTCCTTCCACGGTAAGTGAAAAACCGCTTTTCTTTTTCCGCTTTTTTGTTTTGGATGACTCCGTCCCATCCGGAATACTGGGGTCTCCTTCTTTATTTGATACTTTAGCAGCTTCATTATATACGCTAGGCTTTTCTTTCAGTTGCTTTAGCTGACAGAAATATTGGGTGATCTGCTGCTCCCGCTCTTTCTCTTGTCAACCATATTCGTCATCATAGAGGGCGGTCTTTTCTGTTCATGCCGAGTTCAGGCACCCCCACCATTCTTGGGGTGTTTTGTGGGTGTGACTCGGTTCGGGTTCCCCGTAAGAGATGTCTTCCTCTTTATTGGACTGAAAGGGCCACTCTTCCGTGGGGTAGGGTTCATTACAGGAACGCTGCATCTTGTCCTCCATTTTTAGGCTATCAGGTGTAATTTTCTACCTGACCTCAGGAGGCGCTATTGCAGCTGTTGCCACTGTATTTGCTAGAACCCCCAATTGTGGTAGTCCTACAGGTGGGCATATTTTGCGTGTAGAGGTCGTAGCTTTCACAGGCATCTCTGTAGAATTTTTCTTTCTTGGATAAGTTTTACAATATCAGCAGTACTGTGCATGCTTTTTCTCTTATCAGGTATACAAGATGTGCAGTTGCTAGGTACAAACGTCTATTTGCTTTACACCATTTACTTGCTAGGTTTAATCTCTCATTAGGTATGCTGAATGTGTGGTTGCTAGGTAAAAACTTCTGTTTGCTTTACACCATTTATTTGCTAGGTTCAATCCCTCCGCTTCAGCAACAGAATTTGGTTTTCTGCCTGAGTTCAGTAATTTTCAGTCTCATCTTTGGGTATTATGGCATTCACACTTCACACTTTGGGTGTCTGTTTTGCTCCCAAGATATATATAGGCAGACTTTCTTTACTTGCAGAAAAAAAAAAACATTCTTTGCAGTGGACTATTTCTTTCATTCCCGGCATGATGACTCAACACTCAGCAATTGGCTTTTGAAATACCTTTTACACAGTTCAGAAATCCCTTTTCCCCTATAGGGCAATTTTACACTCAGCATTTGTTTGCTAAAAATTCCCCTGCTTCAGCACAGTCTTGTATCAATTTTCACACTTTTCTGCATATACTCCATTCACAGCTGGTAGCCCTATGCGGTGTGGCAACATTTATTTGCAAAATCAGTACCGCTCGTGGGTCACCATCTGTATTCACTGCTTCAGCGAAACTTTTGAAAACAACAAACACCTATCCCTTTTTAATGGCTGACTCACTTCTTGAACCCTGACTATGGCTGGAAGGCAAAACCCCTATTTCAATGACCATTTTACACTTTGTGATAGGCAAATAAGGTTTAGCTGCTTCAGCAGTCTCTCTCCTCTTGGGATTGGGGGAAAAGAGTCCATCTGTGGTTTTGTAAGTTTTAGTGCAGTGTAAGTTTCAGTGGTGTCTATCCCTTTAACTCTGATCTCTGCTGCATGAGATTTTGTTGTTTTTTTTAAGTTGCTCAGACTGTTTGTAGGCAAAAAGCATAAAAAAAATTCACATAAAAAAATCTCCAGTCCTTTTTAACTTCAAAGACACCTCTCGTCCCACTTCGGATACCATATGTAGACGGACGTTCACAGAGGTACACAATTGGAGACTTTTGTAAGGTGAAATTATAACAAAGCTTTATTGTGCCTTTTCCTTAACGTCAGGAAACCATCCAAACACAAGGGGGGGAACAAAGCTTCTATTCACTTGGGAGTATTTCTAGTGAAATACAATGCAATTAATTCACATCTCCCTTAGTTAAGCATGCCTCCCAGCCCCAAACACATAGCATGAAATGAAAAGATATAAAAAGTCTTGTAATAAAAGTCTTATCTGTTAGCTGCTGTAGTGTAAGCTTCTCTGCTCTCCTGGAACCGCACCCGTTTGTGCACAGAAAATGTCAGCATCCAGGTTTTAGAAGTCTTATTTGTCAGCTCCAGAGATCTGTGTTCTCTTGGTCAGTCTCTCCTGGGAGACTCAAGAACCTCTGCTCTGTCTCCAAAGTTCAGCTCACACGTGAGCTAAGGAGTCACTTCCTGTCTCACAAGACAGGCTTTTTCTACCACCTGTAATAAGGCAGGTGGTGTTAGTTAATTTGCTACCAGCAGTTAACCACTACACTGCTGGATTAGAGGCCCATTTGTGAACAGGGATAAGTCCCCTGTTACACATATCTTCCGCCCTCTGAACAAAATCCTCCAAGGAGGAATAGTTCCGGCGTAATCGCAGGAACTGCCCCCGTGGGATACCTTTGATCAGGGGGCGGGAATGGCAACTGTTGGCGTGTAATAGGGAATTCCTAGCATTTTCTTTGCGGAATATGTCTGATTGAATGCATTTGAAATTATCCACATACAAATAAAGATCTAAAAACTGTATGTGGTGCATATGATGATTATGTGTAAACTTCAGATTTAGTTGATTATCTGACAAATAATCGAAAAATGTAAATAACTCGACTTCCCACCACTCCAGATCATCAACAGGTCATCAATATAGCGTTTAAAAATGCTATATTGTGCCTTAAAGGATTATTATCTCCAAATACGTGGGACGACTCCCACCAACCCATGAAAAGGTTGGCATAGGATGGGGCAAAAGATGTTCCCATAGCAGTCCCATGTGTTTGGAGATAAAATTGCTGATTGAATGTGAAATAATTGTGAGTGAGGGAAAAACGTATACTATCCAAAATAAATGTGATATGTGCAGGGGATAGTGTAGAGTGAGATTGAGGAAAAAACCTGGTTGCTGTGATGCCGTGTTCATGATGTATGATGTTGTAGAAAGAGGCTACATCTAGGGTGACCCATAAATAGGATGTGTGCCATGTGAAAGGTGCAAGTAGTGATATAATGTGTTTGGTGTCCATAACGTAAGAAGGTAAAGCGTGCCAAGTGGGTGATCTATATATTATGAAAGGTGTTCACCCAGGGAACCAATGCTTGAAATAATGGGTCTACGTGGGAGTGCCGTGAGTGTCTTGCGAATTTTGGGGAGGTGATGAAAAATAGGTATGATAGGGTCTGGAGTGGTGAGAAAGTCCCTCTTGGTGGAAGAGAGAACCTGTAACATCTCTCCTTCAACAAGAACTTCACCGAACTCTCTTTGAAAGGAGTCGGTGTGGTCGCCTGCCAGGGTACTATATGCTTCTGAATCTCCCATCTGTCTCAGAGCCTTCAAGATATAATAATCTCTATCTAAGACAACTGTGGCACCTCACTTCACCTCACTCACCTCACTCCGCCTTTTTAATCAAAATCTGACTATTCAATGATAGTGCTTTCATGGCTTCCCTCTGTGAAGCTGTAAGATTATCCTGCTTATGACTATAGAACCCGGTATCTCTCACTTTGATGTCTTTGGCTAGGAGTAACAGATCATGTTCAACCGCCTTTTCGAAAGTATCGATAAATTGTCCAAGCATTTTAAGTTCAAAAGAGTGGAGAGCGACCTAATGACTTACTGTATGTACCTTCCAAACACTCCTTTAGTCAACGTGTGGAGAAATTATTTATTTATTTATAAAATATTTTACCAGGAAGTAATACATTGAGAGTTACCTCTCATTTTCAAGTATGTCCTGGGCACAGAGTTAAGACAAATAATACATGGTTACAAATACAGTTACATAAATGAACAGGGTATACATTATATACAAGATATAGCATGCACAGTTAAAGAAAATATATATTATGGGCGTATGAAACAGTTACAGATCAGATTAAAATGTGAGACAGCCTTAGATTTGAAATAACTTAACTACGGTGACCAAGGAACCTTTCTTGGGCTTTCTGAAAGCCCGCAATCCCTCTCCCCCTTGTGTGTACCCCTACCTCCCCCCCTCGTCCTCCCCCCCACTCACACTCCCACTCACCGACCATCCCCGCCCCCGTGGGTTCCGGCAGGAGCTCTACGAGCTCCCCCAGGTCCCCCCCCGCAGTGGGACCACATCCCTCCGTCATGGGAATCCAACGGGGCCCAAAGTTTTTAACTCTGGGAACAAAATATCTTACTAATGTCTTCTATTAAAATTATCTCTCTTAACGTGAAAGGGCTTAACTCACCTTAGAAAAGAAAACTAGCACTTCAAGAACTTAAAAAAACCAAGGGAGACATTGTATTTATACAAGAAACCCACTTCAACTCCCCCGAGCCCCCTAATACGTTCAAGAACACCTTTCCCCAAGCTTTCTTGGCATCCTCCCCAAACAAGAAAAGAGGTGTGGCTATCCTGATTAGAAATAATGTCCCTTTCGCCCTAACAAAAATAACACGAGATCCGGATGGGAGATACCTGGTCCTACAGGGCACACTATCGGGATCCCCTATCTCTCTAGTGAACGTTTACGCTCCTAACGAGAATCAAGTTCAGTTCATCCAATACCTACTCGAATCTCTAGACCAGTCCTCTCTAACCTCACTTGTCTTAGCCGGAGATTTTAATATGGTCCTCTCCCCAGACCAAGACAAATCCACACTACTGGCAACCTCCCACACAGCCCAAATTCAGAAAAAAGCCAGAAAACTCAGAGAAATTTTACAAAACTTCTCCCTGTTAGATATATGGAGGACCCAGCACATGGTTCCTAGCGACTACACATTCTTCTCAGCTCCCCATCAGTCTTACTCGCGAATCGACTATTTTTTAGGTACCAACAATGTTTTCCAGGCATCTTCCCAGACCAACTTAGGCCCAATCACTTGGTCAGATCATGCCCCTGTCGAATTAACCCTCTCTCTACCCTTCGTAAAAAGCAACACATATAAATGAAAGCTAAATGATTCCCTTCTTAACGATCCAAAAATAGTTAAATCAATGAAACAAAAATTGACCTAATTTTTTGAGATAAATAGAGGATCCGTTTCAGCATCAGCAATGCTGTGGGAAGCACATAAAGCCACAATAAGAGGGGATCTTATCTCATTGGCCTCTTATAAGAAGAAAATGAAGCTCAAAACACAAAAAGAGCTAACAGATAAGATCCTGTCCCTTGAGCAGAAACATAAAAAGTCCCCCTCCAAAAGATTGTATAAAATACTCGACAAAACAAGAACAGAGCTGAAACAAACACAGCTTGAAGAGGTAGAGAGGGCGTTGAAGTGGACCAATCAAAGGTTCTACGACAGGGGCAACAAAGCAGATAGGCTGCTAGCCGCAAAACTTAGAGGCGTAAAAGCTAAATCTCAAATCACGAAGATCGGTACCAAGAGCGGTCAGACCTCCTTCATAGAAACAGAAATAGCCCAGGAGTTCGCTAAATTCTATGAAGATCTCTACAATCTCCACCCCCCAGGCCAGGAATTAATTAGCGCCAAAATAGCATCGCAATATTTGGCCCAATGAAACTTGCCTTCCCTTACAGAAGAGGAACTAGAGAAATTAAACCAAAATTTTTCACAAGAGGAACTAAACCAAGCCATAAGCTCTCTCAAACTAGCCAAGACCCCAGGGCCGGAGGGCTTCTCCAACGCCTACTACAAAACGTTTCTATCAACTCTCTCCCCCTACTTAGTAGACATGTTCAACTCCTTTCTGGAGGGTGAACCGATCCCAAGCACAATTTTGTCCGCCAACCTCGCTATCATCCACAAGGAAGGAAGGGACCCGCTACAATGCGGTAGTTACAGACCGATCTCCCTACTTAATACAGATCTTAAACTCTTCAGCAAGATCCTAGCAAACAGGCTAAACCCGATTCTCCTCAGACTTATTCACATTGACCAAGTGGGCTTTGTGTCAGGAAGACAGGCCTCTGACAACACCCGCAAAATTATTGACATTGTAGACCATGTGCATCTCAATAAACTCCAAGCCATGATACTAAGCCTCGATGCCTAAAAGGCATTTGATCGGATCAAATGGTCCTTCCTCGACCAAACCTTGCTTAAATTCGGCTTTACAGGCCCTTTCCTTTCCTTGAGGGAGTTCGCGCCCTCTATCAAAACCCCACAGCATATCTTAAACTTCAAGGCGGACACTCAAACCCAATCCCAATCAAAAACGGAACCAGGCACGGTGGTCCCCTATCCCCATTTCTATTCGCTATCTCAATCGAGCCATTAGCGGCCCAAATCAGACCCGAACCAAGCATAAAAGGTATCCCAATCGCAGAAAGAATATAAAATCTCGCTCTTTGCAGATGATGTAATCTTGACCCTCGCCGACCCACATATCTCTCCCCAACCTACAAAAACTACTAGAACAATTTAGCCAGGTCTCTGATTACAAGGTCAATATGGACAAATCGGAAGCGCTTAACCTCTCCCTCCCAGACTCAATATGGAGACAACTACAGTCTAATTATAAATATAGATGAAACTCCTCCCACATAAAGTATTTAGGAGTAAAGATAACCAACTCGTACAAATCATTATACCGAACTAACTACCCCCCCCCCCCCCACTTGACCAAATTAAAAAAGATCTGGACTCATGGAATAACCATAAAATCTCCTGGTTTGACAGAATTGTTTTGTCTAAAATGAATATCCTCCCCCGACTGCTTTACTTCTTCCAAACCCTCCCAGTCTCGATACCATTATCAGAATTGAGAAACATACAGTTCCATATTTTCCGATTTATTTGGAAACAGTGCAAATCCAGGGTCCTGAGGTCGGGCATGCTATCCTCAAAGGCAAGAGGGGGTCTGGGGGCACCTGATGTGATCAGGTACTATCAAGCAGCTTAGCTCCGCCAGGCGGTAGCCTGGAATAATCCTCCGACTTCCAATTGCTGATTGGCAATAGAATCTCACCATGCATCCCCCGCCCCCCTCCCAGTCATCCTATGGTCCCAAGCACACAAAGAAAAGCGACCCCAGAAATTCGAACTTGGAGCAATGAGATGCACATTGTCTGTCTGGCTTAAAAACCAAAGGGAAGTACGGCCTATCATCATCCCCCTCACAACTCACCCCCATTTTCGGAAACCCAGAATTCCCGCCTGGGTGCTCCCGTGAATAATTTGGTCAATTTCAGGACCTTAATATTAGGATGGTTGCACACTTGCTGAAGAAGGAGAAAGTTCTGTCCTTCCAGGAGCTCCAAGCTAAGTACCCCTCGCCCGGCCTCCACCTATTTAAATTTTTACAAATTAGGCATTTCCTTCGAGCTCTATCCCAAAACTCTAAATTTCCCCCCCTGACCAAATTTGAGTCTCTTTGCCTCAAAGGTGAATACCAGAGAGGATTGATTTCCGAGATTTACAGAGTGTTGGAGTTGTCCCTCCCCCCCCCATCCCACTCCTACATGCAAAAATGGAACGCTGACCTTAATCTACAAATGGACACTAAGGACTGGGAGGATATCTGGGAATCAGCTACCAAAACCTCGATCTATACCATAACAAAAGAAAATATCTATAAAATCCTATTCCAGTTGTACCTGACCCCGAGCAGACTGAGCCAGATTTTCCCGGCACTACAGACTTGTGCTGGAGGGGATGTGGTCAAAAGGGAGACATGGCACACATTTGGTGGTCATATCTGGAGATCCAGAGGTTCTGGACCAGAGTTCAAAGACTCATTTATGAGACCCTAGGACTATAGGTCCTTTTGGACCCTCTGACCTATGTGTTGGGAAAACCACTAGCAGACCTACCCGCCCCACTTTCCAGGCTCATCTCCGCTATCCTGACAGCCGCTAGGTGCTCAGTTGCAGCGGCTTGGAAACAAGTAAAAGCACCTTCCAAAAGAACAGTCATTAGCAGAATAAACATAGTTATGAGCATGGAAAGGCTCACAGCCAAGTTAAAACAAAAGATGCCCCAATTCTACAACAAATGGGAACTATGGCCTGGCGCTGGAGCCCCTTCCCTCCTATAGGTCCTAGCCCAAAACTGCCCCTCCCCCCAGGGTGAGCGGGATTGGTGTCCCTCAAAACTATCTTCTTCCATCAGTTCCCCCCTCCCACTCCCCCCCTCCCCGCCCATCTTTTCTGTGTCGTTCCCACCTATCCCACTTCCTCTGTCTTCTCTTCAACCTACCTTCAAAAAAGATAAAAGAAAATGTTTTATTGGATTAACCTGTAACACCTGCAGTCATGTGCCTATGACTTCATTGCCAATTCTACAATGTTATTTCTTTCTGTAACCATGCTGCAATTCTCCAATAAAGGAAAAAGATTGTTAAAAAATAAATAAAAGGGGAGGCAGATTTTGCCAAATAGAATTTCAAAAGAGGGTGGGCTTGGGGGGCAATTTAACAGTGTAAATTGTAAGGTGTCTACAATATAAAATAACACCCCTCCTCTCTTTGATCTATCTCTCCTAAAAATGGAGAATCCCTGAATGGCGATATTTGCATCAGGGGTTTTAGGGGTTAGCCATGTTTCTGTAAGAATGATGGCTTTGGGTTTATGCATAAGGCACCATGCCTTTAGTTCGTCCAGTTTGGGCAGCAGGCTCTAGATATTTATATGGGCGACAGATAGCCCTTTTTGGAATTTAAAGGTGGAATTCTCAGGGGCATGGGACAGAGTTGAAATGGGAGGACCTGGGTTACGTTCAATATCACCTGCTAAAGAGAGTAATAGTATGAGTAGAAATTTGGGTAGTTGTTTGCAAGTTGTAAATTTGTGGTGTTTGCAATTAGAGTGAGCAGTGGTTGGTGTGCTGGTTTTTAGAGTTCTCCACCAACATTCAGTAGATAGTGCAAGGCTTCTAAGTAGTCAAGGGTGTGTGGTGATGTTGGGTGTGGGCCAGGATGGAGGAATTTGTAGTGGATAGAGGGAGTAAGATCTCCATGAGACCAGTAGAAAGAAAAAAGTTAAGATACATAGCAGGTTCATTATGCCAGAGGTAGGCAGTGCTGCATGGAGCTGTTGTGAGCAAAGCGAGTGTGTGCAGACTAAACAGCAGGGGTGTGCCTGTTCCTTGTCAAATGTTTTGCTGCATTGCAATGTTGGAGTCAATTCAGGGTTTCAGTAGGCTGAGTGGGTGTGGGAGGTATTTTGTGCAGTCAGTTTTGGGAGAGGCTGCAGTGAAATAAGTTATACAGTAAAGGGGTGGGGGGTTAAAATATGCAGGTTAACAAGCATGGGATCAAAGTGTGGTCATATAAGCTCACCGTTTGTTGCCTTGAGTAGAAGAGTTTGCAGAAAGATGCAGTCCCCAGTCACCTCTAGTCAAACTATAGACTAACTATATATTGTCACTTTAAATGCATCACTCTTAAGATGCCAATGCAACCCTGCCAATGCAGGGGGTATATTTGTTTTATACATCTAAAGCAGTCCCATGACCCTCCCCCCTCCCCAATAAATCAGCTTCTTCCAGTTGGTCAATTAGCAGCACACAGTTAAGAGGGGGGAAAAAAACCAAAAAAAAAACCACCTTTTAATATACAAACATACCAAGAGAGATCAATAGTTCAAGCCGGGAGGGTAATTCTTTAAAAACAGGACTTGCAGATCAGGGACATACCAAGAGAGATCAATTGTGCCACAATACATGTTAACAAACCTGAACACACCTGAAATACCTGGGAAATATGCTAATTTAGATATGCAAAGTATACATTTTATTCATGGTTGTGTTTTTGAAAGCTTATGTTGGTCCCATCGAAATTACAACCTGCAAACAAAAAAAAATGTGTTGCCATATTTGGTAACATTCCATTAAGCTGGTACAATGCACTATTTTCCCAAATAAAGTCAGTGAGTTGTGAAGAAACAACTATATTTAAGCTGCACTTTTATGATCTGATCCAGCAAAACTAATTAACAACTTAAACTGAAAAAAACAAAGACAAATCAGGACCGAAAATGGGAAAACATGTGAATGTAATTGAGTGCCGGAGGGAACCATGACATGCTCAGCATTACTTTCACATACACAATAATATAAAGTCGCTATGAAAATCTGAAGAAAGAATATAACCACAAATGCGTCCACCATATTTTGGTAATTTAATCAATGTAATTCTGCTGTACTTATATTTGTATATATTTAGACAGGGTTGCAGACCTGTCTGAGACATGCAAATACCACAAGTGGTGTTTTTATTTACTATATATATTACCATTACTGTAGTATTTTAACAAAAAATTCTTTCCATGTAGTTTCCATAAGAGTAGAAATTATTACAATAATAGAAATACAAGTTACAAAATTGAAATGGTCCTTAAGAGGGTAGCTGCATAGACCAAATGTTAAATAACAATAATTTCACGTGCTTTTGCCTTCGACCTTTAAGTATCAAGCTCATGAAAATTATGTTAATCATTAAATATGCAGATATACTCGTGGGTTCGTTATTTTTCCAGTATATTATCCATCACAACGCATTATGAACTTTTTTTAACCCAACATAACCTAAGTAAACTTAATTTGCAACACATACTAGCTTCACAGTGTAGAATCAGTAACCAGGCTAAAACCAAGGCAAAAAAGCCAACTATGAGTGGGTCAACTGATTCTATATTACTTTATCCCAGGCTTAGCAGTACAATCTGTGTATAGGACATAGGCAGCACTCCAAGGATTGAATGATGTATAAGGTGGGATGGTGGTGCAACGGTAACAAAGGAGGTACCCTGAACCCTCACAAGAATCTACACAAACACCCCACTGCGTTCCCAGCACTCATAGGTAAATGGGGAATAAACAAGTAATTGGGGATCAGCTAAAAAAATCTATATTTTTCTAGATCACCAAGTCACAACAGGATACTTTGTGGTAAAGACAAAAGAGGCACAACAACAATCTGTTGAAAACATAGACAAACAGGGAAGCACAGAATCAAAGTGTGTATACAGTATGCAAATGGGCAAAAAGTAATCGCAAAGGGTGTGTGTGGGGGGGGGATAGGCTAAAAAAACAAGGTAAAGCAGGAGAACCCAGAAACCATCTTCCCGATATCCCGATATCCACACTGCGCAGATTTTCTTGAATCTACAGAGAGGGAATCCTCCATTGGCAGGGCACCTTTTTGGAGCAGAGACAGCCCAAGGCCAGACAAGGTCGAATGGTGAGGAAGAAACATCGACCCACATGAAGCACCAAGAAAGGGGATGCAGACCAGATCCCACAATTGGTGGTATATATCTCCGATAAATCATACTCTAGAGAAGAACTTAGAGTCCTGAACAAAACACTCTCAATTGTTCCCACCACACGGACTGAACCTCTGGAATTAGACGGGGATCTGGCTAGATTCTATAGAACGTTATTCCTTAAGGGGTTCTTCTCTAAACACCTCACTCCATCCGCTGTCCCTAATCTTGACATAGATGAAGACATACATTTCATATTCTGACAAAAGATTGTAAGACATTGTGATATAAAAAAATATGGATTTTTTTGGTTTATCCCCAATTACGTATTTATTCCTCATTTACCTATGGAGTGCTGGGAACACAGTTGGGTGTTTGTGTACAATCTGTAATACAACAGGCAAAACTCTTGGGCAGTGATATCAAACAAATGGCACGTGGTAACATCCAAGCTGGCACCCTGATGATCCAATCTCACTGAATTCCTCTTCCCTCCTTGGGACAGAGAGTTAATAGGAAGAGTAGTGGGGGAATGAGTACTTGTGAGTGGAGCATAGCATATATACTAAGAGGTGTTCTTCATACTGTATATAAAGTACTTTCTAGGGCCAGAAAACACCTTCTAGACAATTCAAGTAAATTGATCAATAGTTGTCTTCCGGCACTGAAATTTGTCAGAAAACAAGATAGTACTTTTTCATCTGCATCTCTTAGTATCAGAGGATCAAGATTGTTTGCTTGTATTTATAGCCCTGATCACGTTGCTTTGTGAAAAGGCCATATGGAGGTAGGATAAAGTTAAAAGATATATGTCATAATGCGATGTATCAATTTCATTACTTAAGAATGTAATTTTTCTCCATTTTGCAAGTATAAAAAACTATTGGTCTGATCTTAAGTGGAATACATTTATCTGGCTAACAAATTTTTGGCAAATGTTAGAAACGTAATTAACTTGTTGTACAGACACATGCAGAAAGCATTATATAAGATGAAAGTCAATTATAGGGGGATTATCGGGAGCTGGATATATAGCCCACAAAATATTTTCCATGGTTTGGTAATGTGCTACAGAACATCTCATTAATTATAGACGACTGCATACTAAATACGCTTGGTTAGATGATAAATTATTGCATTCTTTGATATGCTGCTAAAAGTCAAAATGTCTCACAATTAACATTTGTCAGAGCATATTACCAATACATAATAAAGGATTAGGCAGTAGTCTGTATTTTCTCACCATTATTCTGTGATTTTTTTTGCTAATTCGCTCATTTTTAGCATCTGCAGTCTCATAGACTTGAATAGTCTCTCATGCATGAACTACTTTTCCATTGAAATGCAATTTCTTTGCTCCAGAATCTCCAAATCTCCTGACTCCCCAGAGGCTGATATCTCCATGGCAGGCATATTATATAAATGGCAAAATCTAATAATAATATTACCTAATGCTATGGGATTGCATAGCATTACGCACATTAAACTGTACAGATACGAGTGCTTGCACAGAACCGTTTACAATCTAATGCAGGTGTCTCAGACCATGAAAAGTAAAAAATACTTGTTCTGGTGGCTAATGTTACTTCTGCACTGACCAGCGCCAAAACTTTTCCACCCTTGAGAATATTTTTTCCTCTGTAAGATCATGAGTGGGAGAGACAGAAATTGCTGCAATATATTTTTTTTTATATAACTCCAAATTTTATTGAATTTTTTGCACAACATACAAAAATTCCATATCACAATATTTACATAAGGGATCATGTACTGCTGAAATATTTTATGGCATTTTATGGTGATGCCCCTAGTAAGGCTCCAGCCATTTTACTTATAGAAATATGTTACCAGGAAGTAATACATTGAGAATTACCTCTCGTTTTCACGTATGTCCTGGGCATAGAGATATGATGACAAATGCATGGTTACATTAAGTGAACAGGGCTCTCTCTCTCTCTCTCTCTCTCATCTTGTTTGTCTGTGGGTCTGCCACGCCTCTCGCTTGCTCTCATTGGCCTGCAGGTGGGGTGATGTCACGGCCAGGGCTACGCAGGCCGTGAGACTCACACCGCGTGCGCCTCTGAGACAGGAGACAGTGGCGACCCACACGCCTCCAACCGCCTCACACCCTCCACCCTTTCTCCTCACCCAGCGGGACCGCCGGACAGAGGTGAGGGGTCACCCCGCGGGACCGCCGGGACCACAGCCTCACACCCTCCACCCCTCCACTCACCCGCCCACTCGGCTCTTCTCCTCACCCGCGGGACCAGGAGGGAACCGAGGTGAGCGCGCCTCTCACCAACGGCCTATCCACAGGCCCTTCGCGCCGGGGACCGAGGTGAGCCAGCATAACGCTTAAGCTAAGTCAAATCACCGCACTCTGCTGCCCGGGAACATTTTCGGAGCGCCGGGGGGGAGACACATGACCGCCGGGGACAGAGGTGAGGGGGACCGATGTGAGCATGCCTCAATGGCCAGGTAACCAGAATGGATGGGGGGGGGAAACAAGCGCGGGGGACGATGACGACAAGCGTCTGGGATGTGGGGGGGATGCAGGGGGGGGGGGGGATTGATGGGGGCAAAAGGGGGAGGGGGGTGAGGGCCACGGGGGGGGGGGGAGGGATGTGGGGTGCAGGGGGGGGAGAGGGATGTGGGGTGCAGGGGGGGAGTGATGTGGGGTTGAGGTGGGAAGAGTCATGTGGGGTGGAGGGGCGGAGAGTGCTGTGAAGTTTAAGGGGGTGAGAGTGCTGTCCGGTGCAGGGGGGGACAGTGATGTTAGGTGTCCCGGGGGGGAACGGAGCTTAACGGGGAAAAGAACCAGGACGGCCAGCAGTATGAAAATAAACCGTAACGAAACGGTAGTAATAAATGTCCTTCGTCCATTCTGAGGGGAGGAATTTCAGATGATCAAAAAAGTTCCTAGTTCCAGAAATGCAGCTTTTAATTACAGAAGAAAGAGACACAAACAGCTGATTCCAGGGAAACCGAATGTGCTTACTCTACTCCAAGGGGGTCAATTCCAGTCATCAAGGGCAACCAACAGGTCAGGTTTTCCGGATATCCCTGCTTCACATAGGTGGCACAACCAGTTGCTCAGTCAAAGACCGGACCACTGATTGATCCACCTGTGCTGAAGCAGGGATATCCTGAAAACCTGACCTGTTGGTGGCCCTTGAGGACTGGAGTTGCCCACTTGTGCTCTACTCCCACAGATCAAACAAACTTCCACCCACAAAATGCAAAGTCGGATTAGTATATCGGTTTCATAAAAATGACATTAAACATAAAAAAATAAAATAAATGTGCACAGCACTCCAGAAGTAGAAAAGTAGATTTTTTTTCATCAATCCATCAAGGTAAATACAAAAATAAGCAGTGACGTTTCAAGCTTGAATAAAAGCACCGAGTGGCCTGAAACGACACTCCTTATTTTTCTATTTATCTTGATTGATTGATTACCTTTTTCTCTACTTTTCTACATCTGGAGTTCTGTTGACATTTCCTTCATATTTATATATTATATATATATATATATATATATATATATATATATATATACATGTGTATATGTATATATGTATATATGTATATATAATACCCTGGTCTGGTTAAGGTGAACCCGTACTTCCCAACATGCAACGTGCATGCAGTCAATAAGCTACAGTAAGTCTATTTTATTAATGCTTTCCCCCACTTTTTCTACTATAAACGATACAATAAACATACAAGAAAAATATTGTGCACATTTTTTGTATTCATTATTACATTGGTATTCCATTGTTTATTCATTTGGTACATGCATTCTTTATTAAATTGGTATACAGATATTGTATGATTTTAATGCATACTGTATACTGTATACTGATATTTTGTGCACTTTAACATACGTAGCCCTATACTACATATTTAGTAGTAATCATTGTTGTACTGTTCAGAACTAAACATATATACTTTGTTTATACAAAACATTATTGCAAAAAAAGCTAGATAGTGTGTTACATTACTGAGTGCTTTCATTTTGTTGCTGTGGATCTGCACCATTACTACAAAGATGAAGAGCTCTTTGAACTCACTTTCCCCCTTCCTTTGTAGTGTAAAAACCCAAGTAATCTGAATTCTTACCCTCTTACTGTTTTGAGGAGTGGGGTTAATATTTCAAAACCACAGATTAATGCACTAACTCTCCCCAGCTAAGGATTTGGGCAATTAACTATAAGCCCTAGATTTATAACAAGGCCCTACTCAAATTTCATTCACCCCCTTCATGTACAAAACCACAAACATATGAAGCATTTGGTCTGTACAGTGTGACATGTTTCTTTAATAAAGGGAAGAGGTCACTTTTTCTCTTTTTATCTATTTGTGACGCGGGAGAAAATTGTCATATTGGAACAACACAGACTCAATAATGCCTGAAAGATATGTAACCCCTCTTTAATTCCCTGTTTGTAATAGGATACACATACTAGGGCGGGGGCCTGAGTCCACATCCCCTGCAATTGAGGCAGAATATTCAGCCTGATAAGAACAGGGTTTGAGTCAGAAAACACAACTGGACATTTCTCTTATGAATAACAGCACTTTATAGGAGTGGAGTTCACGCGCGGTGGCCCTCAAAATCAGGAGACCACAGATAAGAATTAGAACAATAACAAATATTACACAGTAACTATATCGCTGTGCTAATGTTCCAAATGAATCACTTAATCAGTCCCGATGCCCTGTGTACTAACTAATGGGCCACTGTTGGTCCTGTCACAGTGTTTGCCCCCGCATCTGAGTCAATCATTGCAGTGGTAGAGATGCGGAGAGTACACTCCTTAAGAATAATAGTCAAAAGGAAGTGGGGATGTCGGATGGGTACGTTGCTATACTTTTGAGTGGTGAAGACCAGCTGCAGCTGGTCAAAGTGAACAGCATTCAAGGTATTCGATCTTTGAGCTGACAAAGGCCTCCTAGGCTTGTTTAGACAACAGGATAGGATAGGGGTGGCAACATGCGGATCTTCCTGCACGTACATGCGGCTCTCGCAGGTTGCCGCTTGACAGCTGCTGCGCCTCTCAAAGTGTGCTGGGGGGGGCTGCCTGGCGCTGGCGCTGGTTAGGCCTTTATTTACCCCCGGCATCTCCCCAGCTGCTGGGATGCCTCATGCAGTGTCCCACGCCGGGTCACTCTGATGCTGACGCACACTGGAAGTGGCCTGGCATGGGACAATGAGGAGGCATGCCAGCAGCTGGGGAAATGCCGGGCGGCAACAAGAGGCCAAAATAGCGTCGGTAGGCCCCCCTCCCCCTGCAGCACACAGTGAGAGAGAGGCAGCTGGAGAGCGCCCCCCCCCCCAGTCACCTTACACAAACCAGCCACCGGCAATCCCCCCCCCCCCCCCGGCCACCGGCCACCGGCAGCACATTGAGGGAAAGAAGCAGCAACCCAGGGCAGTGAGTGCAGGCCCAAATTAAGTGTATGTATATATGTATGTATATATATTGTGACATAGTCCAAAAATGCTAGGCAGCTTTCTGCCCCGTTTTAGGTCAGAAAGTGCAGGAATACAGTACCGACACACTTTATTGAAGTGTGGTCGGTACCGCAAGCCGGGAAATCTCCCGGCTTGCTAGTGGCCGCCCCTCGGCGTGCCGCGTGTCATAGACGCGCGGTCACGCGTCATAGACGCGCGGTCACGCGTCATCGGGAGCGTGCGCCCCCTGCACGCGTGTCCAGGGGCTCCCCGAGGGAGCCCTGGTGTCCCGCGATCGCGGGACAGCGGCAGGGGGTTCCGGGGGACCCGGCGGACCCGGCAGCGGTAGGGAGAGCGCTCCGATCGGAGGGCGCTCTTCCGCTGCTTCGGCGCGCGCCCGTCACTCTCGGGCGCGCGCCAGGCTACTGCTGCGGCAGAGAACGGGCAAATGCTCGAATAAACTCTGCCGCAGCAGTAGTGCAAAATGATCCATTCCACAGCTTCACATTAACTCAGGCTGGTGGATGGAAAATCCAGACCACAGTTTACAATGTGTCTAGTTCTCCCTCACCTGCTCTCCTAATCACTAGCATAGGTATTTAGAGCAGAGAGGGTTGCTTTTCAGTCTCTCTTCTTAGAGCCTGGAGGCTAGGGGTTTCGCTGCTCCCCTGCATCCAGTTCGGGGAGGACTCCCCCTTCGAGTATCGCAGTACCAGAGGATTTGCCTGGACACTTGGGACTGAGTTCTCACC
Organism: Ascaphus truei; assembly: GCA_036426205.1. NCBI lineage: Eukaryota > Metazoa > Chordata > Amphibia > Anura > Ascaphidae > Ascaphus > Ascaphus truei. The sequence goes on from WSYH01001308.1 coordinate 98,527, forward strand.
ACAAACAGATAAGACAAACAAACGTTTATTTCTGTATCTAAAAGACTGTATGCTGTATCTAGTGACCCTAAATGAGGGCATTGTTTTAAGCTGGGGAATTAGGTTAGTTGTCCCAGCAGCAGTTAGAGTGGCTGATTCTGCTGTGTCGTTAGATCCCTGAATGGGATAGGATTTCTTTATATGATTTGATTTTTGTTCCTTGAAGTAACAATCTGTGAAATATTATAACAGTGATATGTGAACCGCTGAAGGTTAATAGCTGAGTGCCTCCTGCCTACACATGTTAAAGCTGCAGTCCCTTACTGGGATGAAAATAAAGCAGGCAGAAGCTTGAGTTAAGCAACGTAATGCTTTGTATGATCCTGTTATTTGTATAATTAACCCTAGAAGACTGTGTCGGGAAGATCCCAGACAGACGTCAGCGCTACAAAAGAGGGGCGTTTGTCACAATATATATATCCGAGTCCCTCTTTTCCTGGCTCCGGTGGGGGGGCTGGCGGTTACTGTACCAGAGCTTTGCGCAGGATCAGCAGGTGGGGGAGGCCATTTTAAGTTAGCGCGTGCGCACTATGGCGAGGTGCGCATGCGCAGTGTGTATAATGTGTGCAGTGTGCCATCTTAAAGTGGCTCCACAAGACGCCGCACGGGACTACAAGTCCCAGGACCCTCAGGGAGGCAGACACCACATGGGAGTCCCAGCCAATAGGGCTCGAGGAGCAGGGGGATACCAGGATATCCTTCGTGGGCTAGGGACACGCCCCTTAGGCTCCAGCTAGGCCCTGAGTCACTCCAGAAAGTGTTGCATGGAAGGCCCCAGATAGTGACGCTTTCCTGTTAGTGGCAGCAGTGCTGTTGCGCCGGTGATCGGACGGCCACATGGTATACTGTGGTCTTGGACCAGGCCAAAGGCCCATTGACAATTTAGGTGTGACCCTCCAGCTGGAGCTCGCTCCACGAGGTGGATCTGGACGCATAAGGAGTGAGGGGATTGGTGTCAGAGGCCCCACGTCATGGAACCTGACTGACCCTTTGACCAACAGCGACACCTGTGTACAGGAGTGCCCAGGGAGGTATATAAGTGCACAAATGATTTACACAGGGGGTAGTGCTACCTCACTCTTTGGGTGGGACTGTTCTATGGACACCGGGTGTTTAGGTATCTAGACCACCCTCAGTACTTTGGGGGAACCACACCGGGGTGTCGGGTATTGTGTGATACATTGGGATATTGTATTGTGGGTGTGTTTATTGTTATAGTGTGTTATATTAAAGAAGTTATATTATACTCAGTGTATAGTGGTTATTGAGTCCTATGTGGGACGAGCCCGCTCTGCTGTGATTTCTCATAGGTGGAGGCGCTGCACCGAACGGAAAGAGAGAGGTCACCCCAGGCTCCAAGTTCAGTAGCACGCGTAGTTCCCTTAGTCCTAGGGAAAGGGGCTACAGTGTGTGTGTGGTGTGTGTGTGTGTGTTTGTTTTGTACATACTGTTATGAACAGAAAAACATTGGAAAAAAAACACAAAGGGACTTATTGTGAGATGCATTTTATTCCCCACATAATTTAATCAGAATTAGGGAAAGGAAAAAATTAGATGGTTGTATGTTGTACAGTAGTACAGTATATACCTACCTTCCGGGACAGCGGCGGCAGAGTCGTCGAAGCGTATGTGAGGAAGTGGTCTGCGGGTTCGATGGGTTGGCTGCCAATCGTTTTGCGTCGAGAGTACATCACCGTATATCTTCTTGACATAATAAGGCTGACGTCTATGAAAACCCTTAGTCTTTGGGGTCAGCAGAAGGTTTTCTTTATTAGCCTGTCGCTTTTGCCTTGGCGTGGAAACGGCAACCGCCTTTCGCTTTTTCTGCTTGACAGGCACGGCAGAGGCGAGTGGCTTCTTGTGTCCGTAGAATCAGGGTTGATCCATGGAAGCAGGTGGCACAATGCAGTATCTGGACAAGGGCAAGTTCAGATAAAGATTGAGTGGTGGGCTATGCAAAGTGTGTAACCTTTTATGCATGGCGACGAGGTACAGGTGTTGAAAGTGGACGTACTCTAATGTGAGTCATTAACGTATAATGGGGATGTGCAGGGGGACTGAGAAGAACGTAAGAGGGGCTGGGAGGGGCAAACCTTACCAGTTCGTTTGCGAAGCTTGGAGGCATGGGGGCGGTGCTCGTAAGTTCAGGAGAGCAGTACAGTAGGGATAAGAAGATGAGGTTGCTATGGAGGTAGAGTTGGTGATCAGGACATGGGAGGAAATGCAGAGGGAGAATTTCATTTCAGCCTGAAGTGAAAACAAGGTTCTGCCTTATTTTCACCTCTAGCTCTGATACTAGAATCTGATTTGATAATAATTGCAGTGTTTGGGGAACTTGAATTTTGCCCACTCATTCTCTCCCATCTCTACTTAGAATCTACCTCTAACTTACCCATTCAGATGAATACTTAACAACGATACTGTCAGAGGGTCATCCAACGCAATGCTTTAAAAAGTGTTGTGGGTACTCATGGTAATGAAGGGGTTTGCATTCTTGAAATGCTGCAAATATTCTCTGCGCAGCTACATACAGCCCACATAGATGTGACCTGTGCTATTTTCTTGATTAGAATATAGTGAGGGTGGCCATAAGATTGAATCAACACTGCAGATGCAGCGCTGCTCTGTAATTGGGGCAATCAATGTCTGAGAGTGTTAAAAATTATTATTTTTATTATCGAGGAATCCCAGAACCAGTGCTATCTTATCCCTGGAAGCCCCCATACTTCCAAAGTTATTTATTAATGAATTTGTGGTTATACAATAGGATGAGATAGACACATATATTTCACCCAAAGCTTCTCCACTTGGTGAAGGATATATGAATCTGAGGAAGCCCAACAGCTTTTGAAAGGATGCTCATGTGCCACCTTAAAAAGGACAGACCTTCCAATAACCTTTTGTGTTGTTGTAATAATACAAGCAAACATATTTTGGAGAATTGAAAAGAAAATTACTTCAATTTTTTTGTGATTGGAATGGTTGTAAAAATCCTCATATCTGCATAAAAAACTGTATAATGCAATATGAGCCAAAAAGATAAACAGAAGTATGTATGTACTGTATGTATGTAAGTATAATTGTATTTATAGAGCACCAACAGTGTACACTGTGCTTTATTACATTACAATATAAGGTAAATAAAGGGCAAACAAATAAAAGCAGCAAGTAAATGGGAACATAACGCAAAGGGAGACCCCGCCCCAAGAAGCTTACAATCTAAGTTAGTGAAAGCATGAATTTACTGGACCTGACAGGAAGGAAAGCCTATATATATTTTTCACAGGATGCAAAGTAATATTGTAACTTTAACCTTTTCACTGCCAAAAGGGATAGCAACGCATTGCTGCGCAATGTCTTTCCAGAAAATTGTGGTGACTGAAGATTTCTTAAGAAGTAAATGGTACTGGTAACTAGTTTGTTTATTTTTTTAATGAACTGCTCTTTGAAATTGGTCCCTGTAGGGGACATGCGCAGTGGGTAAAAACCCAGAGACGTTTTTAGGAGAAAATAAACGTAGGCTTTATTAGCCAGCAGTTTTAAACAGAAAACAGCTTCATAGCAGCAAACAAAGATAGAGCAGAAAATAAAAACCAGGCCTAACCTAACACAAGTCCAAAGACAGAGCAGACAGGGTGCTCTCCACATCAGTCCATCAGTCCATATTATTCCTTTTACATTGATTGATATCACTAACTCCAGTACTGCCCCTCTCCTGGTTGGTTCCTCAATAATTTGGGTCATGTAATTGTCTTTTAGCACCCACAAAAACCTATTTCATTTTGTTGTAATTCTAATCTCATTGCCCCAGTCTATGTCTGGATAATTAAAAATACACATTTGCGAAAGCATTTTGTCTTCCTCAATCTCACAGATATTTGGTGGCTTATAGCATATCCCTACAAACATTTGTTTTGTACTTTTACCTCCACTGCTAATTTCTATCCACAAGGTCTCTACATTTTCACCATACCCTTCATAAACATCTTCCCTTATTATAGGTTTTAGATCCGTTTTAACATATAAATATATTCCACCTCCTCTTCTATTTGCTTGATCCTTCCAAAAATGGAATAGCCCTCTAAATGAACTGCCCAGTCTAATAAATACACTTCTAATAAACTACTGTATTAATAATAATTGTCACATACACCACATGTGAGCACGTAACCTGTATATGGGACAAGGGTTAATACACAGCTATCTAGCTGACCCACTTTTCCCCATCTGCAAAGATCCCTCAGACAATATCTCCCCTCAATCTGTCCCACAAATAGCACACGTGAGCACACGACTTATATATGCAGGATTATTAAACGGCTAAAATAGTCAACTCACCATTCATCTCCGCAAGGTACAGTACTTCAAATGAGTTTATATTTACCCCTTACTCAATTGCAATCTATATCTATCCACCGCCACCACCACCACCACCACCAAAATATAAATGCAGACAAATTATGTATTTTCTGCCAGGCTCTAATGGTCCCTATTTATTAAAGAAAAAAACTATGCACTTAAACAAAATCTGTTATAGCAAAATGTGCCCAAAATATAATTTACTCTATACATACTGTAGCATGCAAACAGTTAATTTAAAGCTCAAAACATTACACATTAAAGTTCTGTTTTAATATATATATATATACACAATGCTTAGGTTACAGGAAAAGATTATTACAGGAACATACAGTTATAATAAATGCAGAAAACTTTCTTTAAATAAAAGGATAAACATAGCAGAATATTACGTAATAGGTTCTTCCGAGATAGGTCACTGGCATATAAAAGATGAAAATTTGCGTGTCAGATCCCAAACACACACCTCTGTTGAATTCTGATTTTCTATTCAAACATGCCAAATTTTATGCTCAGACCTTCTTGTATTGAAACACACACAAAGCCCACCACTGTTGTAAATCAGCTTCTTGGTTGATATTTACGACTTCAAACAAAAAAAACATTATCTTGCAACGTTTAAATGTTGTCTGATTATATATAAACGCAGATACACCATTGTTTATTACACAACAAAGCACACAGTCAGATCGTATCCGACACATTATACACAAGCATTGGGATACTCTAAAACTAGATCATGATTTGTCATCCATTGTCGACAGGAAACCTAAGTTTGTCTTTAGGAAGGCCAAATCATTGGGTACATCGCTCTCCCCTAGTCTTTTTGACTCCAGTTCTAATTGCAAACGGATTAGCAATATCCCTAAGGGATTTTTTTCATGCGGACACTGTAGCATTTGTAAATATGCAAATAAAATCAAATCAATTACTGGAATTAATCCAAAGGTTGAACACACTCTACATACCTTTATCAATTGCAATTCTAGCTACACAGTGTACCTCTTGAGATGCGGATGTGGGAAGGGTTACGTGGGCCGTACCATTAGGCCGCTTAAAAATAGAATTATGGAACATGTCCGTGCGATTAACAAGAGAGATCAATCCCACCCGGTCTCCAGACATTTTTCAATATGCCCACAGGGGACTATTAAAAACTTTTCCTTTTCAGGAATAGATCATATACATGCCCCAATTCGGGGAGGAGATAGGTTGGGTACACTAAACAGAAAAGAAATGTACTGGATGTACAGCTTAGGTACCATGCAACCCTCTGGTATTAACATCGATTGGGAATTGAAGCATTTTTTATAAACCTGTTTTTTTTATAAACCTGTTTTCTTATAAACCTGTTGTTTATGCTCAAACATGTATTATTTCTGCTTTCTATGTTCCTTATTCAAATATGTCTTCTATGCGATTTATATTCATTAGACTATTGATCTGTATATATCTATACACACGTCCTCACTGTTTGGTATGTTTTAATTGTACGATATATTATCTATTTCATAAGACAAGTTACCTGATGATAATATATTTATATTTGTTATATAAATTTCATTATTATAAATTTCATTATTATAATTATTATAGATTTAAATTTATATATGTATTTATTATTCATTTCATAGCTATACATAGGTGACTAAATTATATTATATATGCACTATTCTGTTATTAGGGTTTTTTATCACCATTTTTTAATTTATCTGTATCAATTTGTTTATTTCACATTTGAGGATTTGACTAATTCTATTCACTAATCTTATTATCACTTTTTTATATTTTATTATTTATAGATTTAATTAATTAATTTTTTTGATAAAGCATTTATACTATATATCCCTATGTCTATACATTAGGTATACACATGGTTTATATTGCTATTTGAATATTCACTCATACTATCACAACTCATTAGTATTTATCTAGCGTCAATACACTTTCTGATTATATATATATATATTTTTTATTATATTTTATACACATATATTTTTATTATATTAACACATTTGATACATTGTTGCTATGATATTCACTATTAGTCCTCTTCTTCTTTTGTTTTTGTTTTTATACTTATTGTTATTTGTTGTAACCATTTAGGCTCTCACAGTCTCATATGATGATTAGTGTCATGTCAACATCTTTTATCATAAGACCCTTACAACAGCTTTAAATCACAGCTGTCTGCATAATCAATTAGACCATCTTCTGATTCATTGGTTTCAGATCAGGGCGTATACTTTAGAGACTGCTATATATTCTGATACTGTGAGAACCTCAGTACTCTTTGATAAAGCGCCTCCACGGCGGGAAACGCGTCAGAGTTTTTTAACCTTGTGTGTTTGTTTTTCTTTGGCCATTATGCCCAATAAATAATCTTTATTTATTTTTTTGCCCCAGCCTTTTTCTTTATCCCCTGGCAGTGCTCCGCTTTTTTCTCTCCCTGATTATATAAAGGGCCTCATATCTTTGTGCCCATAATAGTTAGATACATGTTAGCCAGATCAATGGTTTAGACAAGTATGCTGCATGTAGCAATACTAACTTTGACCGTCTTGCTCCTAAATTTGAGTGACAAATGAATATCTGTCCCTTGCCACCTTCTAAACATCGTGTTTGGCGTCATTTGATTGGTTTCCTTGCAACATTTACAAATATCTATTCGTTATTGTAAGAGATGTGTGCAGAGGTATGCTAATGGAGACCGTTTATGGTGAAATTAACATAAGGCTGTATTGCCTGTTCCTTTAAACAACACAGCAAAGGGCTAATTCACTCCCCAATCCCTATCTATAAGACTGGGGGGAAAAGCCCCTTACCAGCAAACCACCCGCAAAGTCTCAGCGGTACCTTAAAGCAGATGGCCCTTCAGTTCAGTGGTGTCCTGGTGTCTTGGTGTGTTTTAGGGTCTAGCCTCTGGCAGGTTCCTGGGTCCTCTGTGTCCAGGAAAAGAGGTCTGGTCCCCTTGTGCCTTGCTTTCAATACACAGTTCTGTGCATTCAAGACCCCTTTCCTCAGATCAGCACCTTTGTGTGCTGAGGAAAATCTCCCTTTGTGTCTTACCTGAGGCTTTTTACAGAGCTCTTATTAGTCCAGGTAGAGACTAGCCAATTGAGTGGCTGCAATTAACTAGCTCCATGCTGGATCCAGAGCTCTGAGGCAGCTTTATCTAAACAGGGACAAGTCCCTGTTACAGTTATACTTCAGAATAGGTGTCAGATCCAGGACTCAGTAGGTCATATATTTGGAATGGTAGGGTTAATCACGCCGCTTGGCACTCTATGGAACCCTTTCATCAATGCTTTTCAAGGGGTATTTAAAAGGGTCCGCTTATTTTAGTGTCAGGAAGGCCATATTTCAATCCCATCTCTGGCAAAACAGATGTTCTTATCTCTACATTCTATCAGTCCTATAAACTAGGCCTGGTCAATGATTTAATTGGCCATACAAGCATTTATTGTATTTCTATGGCAACTTGTAGCCAACGTTAACCCCTGAAGTACCAGATTGATTAAAATACTTAATATCTCCTGATATTATAATAACAGTAATAACAATTTTTATGAAGAATTTGATGATGTCCCTCCCCCCCCCAAAAAAGTATGTCCTGGGGGCTGCACCTCTATTTATACTCATCATATTCTACTCCTCATCTGTGGATCATGTATTATAGTTTATGGCTCAAATTATTAATCCATCACGCAGATTGTCAGTGATAGAAAAGAAAAATTCGGAAAATGATTGCCCTTTTTGAGACTGATCCACAGAAATCCACAAAAAAAACTAAATGTTGCCCATCTCTAGTCTTAACCTGCTGATTGGCTGCTTTAGACTTTATAGAATCAGCCACTTCGGAAGGGCAGAATGCATTGTTTCATGGGCCATAGTTAGTAACCAGTCCTCCGTCATACTGTAAGATTTCTTCCAATGCTGGTAGACATCTTATGGTCCACTCAAGTCAATGTGCTGTAAGGTGTCTTCCAGCTCCAAAAGGTGTCTAATGGCAGATGACTGCTTAATAAATGTAGCCCCGCTTTGGGAAGTTCTAGGGGCTAACAGCCTCAATGGGATAACTGTCTGGGATTACTCAGGAGATGGGAGGGTATATATAGCTCCCATGAATGTTCTAGAACCAGGTTCCTCAGGACTGACAGTTGGAGAGGGCCTGACTTTGAGTCATGTACAGTATATAGGTTTAAGTGTATAGTTACGTGTAGTAAAGATGTCCTGTCACCTTTATTGTTTTAAGTTGGGAAACATGCTCTATATAGTTAGTGCCTATAGTAATAGCCTAAGGTTATTCTCATTCATGAAGAGGAATAAGCATGTGCTCAGCATGGGATTTCTCTATAAACTTCTGATCATATTTGGATCAGGCCTACTGGAAGGTTCTTAGCAAAGTACTGATCCAATAGAGACCTGCATAAGGTAGGCAGTACATAGTGACGGGATATTGATCCCCAATGGATAGAGTGTATTACCACTGGTTGGTCCTCCGAAATCTCCCAATCTAATAAGTATAGATGAAGAATGCCGTTCACAGTAAAGGGATACTGACCGAGAATACGGTGTGTGTCCCAACCATGGCCCATCAGATAATGGGCATTACAGAAGCTATGCAGGAGATTGCCAACCTAACCAATACTAATGGAAACAAGTACCTCCGCAGCGTATGAGTTAGAGCTGCCATGGGGATGAAGTCTAAAGAAGCCTAAGTACCTCCATAGTGTAGGAGTCAGAGCTACCAAGGGAAGAAGCTCTGAGTGACTATATTATTTGCAATGTCTAAAGTGACGTACAGTATGTTTTGTATATAGAGCATTATTAACGACAGTGAATGAAGTGCTTATGTGTACTATAAACATTCCTGGCGCCATTCATTATTTTATCTGCATATCCACGCCCAGCCTGTACGAACTCAACACCCTGAAAAAGTATGAGAGAATGAGCAACGCCATGTGTGTATATATATATATATATATATATATATATATATATATATATATATATATATATATCAAACTCGATATAAACTCCTCTAGGCAAGGAGCGTTACATAAATATGGGCCCATACATTTTTTTTATACATCATGTTATTACATTGTAACTTTACAGTTCTTAGAAAACATAATCCTGGGGTAGAGTTGAGCTGTACACAGTAAACAATAAAAATTCTACTTAATGCTACTTGCAAACCTAAAACGTGTAGAAACCTGCTTAAATAGACTAAACTCTGAAAGAGCCCAAGGCGAGGAAATATTGTTTTTTAACAACCAAAAAAGAACTTTGTGTGTAAGGAGGGATACAACAAACCAAGGTAGGAAAGCACAAACTGCTGTTTGTATGTGGAGCCATCAAACCTAAACAAATAATGCTACAGAATACCGGCTCATGACACATGTTTCAAATCTAAATGACCAAAAAAAATATACAGAAAAAAAAATACTTTACAATCAAAAAATGGTAACAGAATACCAATAGCAATCACTTTTTTTGGAAACCATAGAAATGACTGCATCATTCAATACATAATACCATATCCTGATTGTGTGACAAAGCACTTCAAAATGGAACAGGACACATGAAAATGTAAAACCGAAATACACAACCCAGTTGATCTATTGGATGTATCCATAGTGTGTAGCACCCTAATTCGGATGAGGCTGGTTCTCTTATTCCCAGGCTGAGTGGACTCAGATATTGAAGGGGAGTCTCACTCACAGAGACCACAACACATTGATTAAAGTGTCATTTTGTTGTTTTCAAATCACAAAATGTTACTTTCTGGTTATAATAGCTTTAGCAAAATACACTTTTACTGTTGAGAATTAACACTTAACACATTCTTTTTAAAGAACAGGCGGCAAAAAAAATCACTTCAACAACAACACATCTGGGGCTTCCTGTTAAAAAATAAAACTGTAATAAGCCGATTAAAAAAGCTGGCCATGCTGCCTATTTGTATTTTGTTTTTACATTTTTTGCAGGGGGTCCTCGCTCACAGCCATCTTTTATTATTTTCTTTGTTATTTCAAGAAAATTCAAAGGCGTATCTTAGTAACTAAGTTTCCCAAGCTCTTTGAGTAATGTAGTTAATGTCATTTTGGGGGCGTTGCTGCTTTAAAAATCAGCCATTTGCAGGGATTATAGTAGAAATACAACATTTTAGTAGCCATATTGGTCCTGGGGAAATGCAGATTTTTTACTGATACCTTTTAGGGGATCAACATAATCTTCAGCAAAAAACCTGTAATGCTGGTTCCTTAAAATCTACAATAACAATTTAGTGTACGTGGACGGTGATATAAGTCATTGTCTTTGATCCAACTGGGATATTCCCTAGAGGGAGAGAGGGCCAAATACAAAGAAAAAGTCAAACAAACTGATTTGTAGAATAACCCATGTGAGTTTTGTACAATGTTGAACTGTAGTTGAACGCAGTGGACACAAACAGAGCAGCTTTGATGATAGTTCCGCTAATTACCAGCCCAGGAAAATAAAACTAACCATGATAGCCCAGATGTGTAATTACAGTAAATTAGAAAACTAAACTCTGACCAGACAGAACCATTAACATACCTGCAGTATATTAACAGCACATTAAAGGATACAGACCTTGTTAACATAGCATCTCAAACCTTGAATATTTGAATAGCACACTGCACTCTCACTATATCCATGACCAGGGAGGTTCCAGGCGGTTCCCCTCTCCCCCCGCCTTGTACCCACATGCAACGTACAAATAAAGACAGGAAACGGGAGCTGGAGGTAAATGGCCGTATTTATTTATACAGAAAACCTAATGGGGTAAATGCACCCCTGCCAGAGTGTGCTCCTTTGTCAGGAGGGGGAGGGGACGGTCAGCCGGCCCTCGAACCGCTGACCTCGTGTCCCTACGCGAGCGGCTCTTCGAGGTCATGGATAACTGACCTTGCCCACTCGTACTCCCCCGGGCTCAAACGGCCCAGCTCCCAGTCTGGCAAGAACAAGCACCTACCCCCCAAGAGCCGCCGCGAAAAGGCAAAACTGGACAATGACCCCTCCTGCCCGGAACACTCGTCTTTCACTCAGCACATTATCATGCTGTTCGTGTGTACGGAACAAAGAACCATTAACACGGCATACAATGATATGTCCACATCTGGGAATACCCTGCCCTGCTCAACCTTCTACTGCAGTTCATTACATGATTGCATCACTAACTAAGGGGATGGTGGGGGGGGGAAATCGTCTGGCGGGCCAGCCAAAGAGGATGTGTGCCCGCCAGCCTGGCCTTAAGTAGGCCTTCCATTAACTCCTCCCCTGTGCTGGGAGAGGGAGGGAGGTGTGGGGGGCGGGGGAGGGAAGGCCGGACCCCCCCCGGTCATGAAGCCCCCCGCCTATGGCTAGGGGGTGACGATGACAGGGACGGTTCCAGGCGGTTCCCCTCTCCCCCCGCCTTGTACCCACATGCAACGTACAAATAAAGACAGGAAACGGGAGCTGGAGGTAAAATGGCCGCGGCTATTTATTTATACAGAAAACCTAATGGGGTAAATGCACTCCCTGCCAGAGTGTGCTCCTTTGTCAGGAGGGGGAGGGGACGGTCAGCCGGCCCTCGAACCGCTGACCTCGTGTCTCCTACGCGAGCGGGCTCTCGAGGTCATGGATAACTGACCTTGCCCACTCGTACTCCCCCCGGGCTCAAACGGCCCAGCTCCCAGTCTGGCAAGAACAAGCACCTACCCCCCGAGCCGCCGCGACAAAGGCAAAACTGGACAATGACCCACTCCTTGCTCGGAACCCCCTCGTTCCTTTCATCAGCACATTATCAGCTGTTCGTGCTGTACGGAAAAAAAGAACCAACATTAACACGGCATACACTGCATATGTACCACATTCCTGGGATACCCTGGCCCTGCTCAACCTTCTACTGCAGTTTTCTTACTGATTGCATCACTAACTAAGGGGATGGGTGGGTGGGAAATCGTCTGGCGGGCAGGCCAAAGGGATGTGCCTTGCCCGCCAGCCTGGCCTTAAGTACTTCCATGAACTCCTCCCCCTGTGCCTGGGGAGGGAGGTGGGTGGGCGGGCCAGGCGAGGAAGGCCGGACCCCCCCCTCAATGAAGCCCCCCGCCTATGCTAGGGGGTGCCGCTTGGACCAGGAGGTTCCAGGTTCCCCTCTCCCCCCGCCTTGGTACCCACATCAACGAAACAATAGACAGGAAACGGGAGCTGGAGGGTACAATGCGCCGCGGGCTTATTTTTTATAGACAAAAACCTAATGGGGTAATGCACTCCCTGCCAGAGTGCTCTCTTTGTCAGGAGGGGAGGGACGCGGTCAGCCGGCCCCTCGAACCGCTTGACCCCCGTGTCTCCTACCCGAGCGGGCTCTCGAGTCATGGATAACTGACCTTGCCCACTTCGTACTCCCCCCGGGCCTCAAACGGCCCAGCTCCCATCCGGCAAGACAAGCACCTCCCCCCAAAGCGCACACCTACGGGCCTATTTAACTTACACCCCCCTTAAACTAGGCCCGTACCCGCCAACCCTCCAGACCCTCCTCGTAAGCCTTCCCGGAAACTGAAATAGTCTATCCCGCCTAGCAGCGGGACCCATGCCTCCCTCTACCAGCCCAGCCTGCCTTACCATTTACTGGGGCTGCCCAATTCGCGCCTGGAGAAGTAATATACTCAACTTGCCATGGTTTTTAAAAGAATGCCCTGAGAATCGCTTTTTTTTCCGCTGCACTATCTCCTCACCGGTCCCGACACAACCCACCTCCGGAGCCGCAGGCCGCCTTGGCCCAGCGCTATCTGGGATTTCGCCTTTTTTACTGCTGCAGGGGTTCTTCTTAACCCACCCCCCTCAGCGCACCCCGTGGGAATAGACCCTGGCAGTGGACTGGGCCACGCCTCCTCCCTTGCTCGCTCTGTGTCACACACTGCAAGCCTTGACGCCCTTGCCCTAATCTCCTCGATTGCCGCCCTCCTCAACTCCTTACCATTACCCTTCCATTAAAACTCCCGATACCCATATGCCGTACCTTCCACGGCGTGTCCCCCATCAACCGCCCGCCGGGGCTGTTCCCACCATCTGTGCAGGCGTGATGCTGCCGGGTGGGTCCCTAAACCCGTTGCCCACTGACCCCCGGCCGTGGCTGAAGAATGAAAGACAACCGGGTCCCGGCTGATGGAACTGGAGTGGGATTACTTTCCGGTGCCAGTGACATCCCGGTGGCCCATTGTGGCCTCTCTGATGAGCCGGGCCCCTGGGGCCGCGACTTGGTTCGCCCTTCACCCGATGCCGTCTCCACGTAGTCGAACCATGCTGGGTTCTCTGCTCTCCGAAACAACATTGGCACCACCCGCGGTTTGCGGTTGGCCGTCTTGTTCCCTTGGCCCTGCCCGATTCGCTGCAGGCCGAAACTCCCTGACATGAAGTCACCGCCCGTCGTTCGCAACGGGGGGCCGTTGTGGCGTGGCCGTGACCGCCTTGTTCTGCGTCCACGTGGCTGGAAGTCGCCGCCGCCCCTTCTCTCTCGCGGGCCGACCGCGCGCCGATCCCTCGCCGCGTGGGGTGCCTCTTCCCCAGCGGTCGAAGTCCTCCCCCACCATCCTGCTGAGGGCCCCCGCCCCCCGGACCTGTCCGCTGTTAGCCCTGCCTCGCTGTACCAACCGGTGATTCGTATTTACCTATTGCTTCCATCCTTCGTTTCTTGTTTTCTGAACTTCTGGCCTTCCTCCGAGTTTCCTTCCGCATTCCCACACCTTCACTCTTCATCCTTTCCTTTTGATACTCATTTCTCATCTCTATCCTTCGTGCCGTGTCTAGCGAGATGTGGCTGCCTTGAACTGTCGCCTGACGCGTTGTGACTGCAGCGCCCTCTGCTTCCCTCTTCCCTCTCCCGGCTGGGGAGCAGCTATACACTCGGCCCATACACCGTCGCCTGCAATCCACGTGCGCCAATAACCCACGCGCGCGCCCCACCCCTGCGTCCCGCATTTTACGTCTTCCCCACCATTTCTTTACAGCCCTCCCTGGTCCTGCTTTTACTTCCCTGTCCCTCTTTTTCCCCCTTTTCCCGATTTCTGGCCTCCCTGTCTTAGCGGATGCTGAACTTGGGGCGCCTGCCGTCCGCCTTCACTTCATCACCCTCCGCGCTCCTTTCCTGTGGAGCGCGTACCTCTCTCCTGCCCGCCTGTCTAAAGCGCCATGCTGCTGACGTGTGGACTGTCGCCCTACGGTTGTGCTGCCCGCTCCCTCTGCTTCCCCATTCCCGCTGGAGCAGCTATACAATACACGCTCGCATCTCTACACGCGCGCCCATGACCTCGCCTGCATCCACGTGCTCGCCAATACCCACCACACTCGCGCGCCACACCCTGCGTCCCCACTCAGTTCGAATTCTTCCCCACGCATTGCTGAGGCCCCGACCTGGCCGGCTGTTACGCCCTGGCCTGCGTGTACCCGGCGTATGACTCCTGGCCTCTTCTTCCCCTTCCCTTTCTGGGTAGCATTCCTTCGTGCCCCCGTTTCTGGTTTTCGCAGAGATACAACGCTGCGCCCGCGATCCAAACCATGCCGTTCGTCATTGTTTTTTTCTTTCCTCCTCGACTTGAAGGCAGAACTGCTCTGGCCAAAATCGATGCCCATGCGTTGCTGTGTGGGGGGGGGGGGGGGATTCTTCCTTAACAGCTTCCGGTGCTCTAGAGCATGGCCCTGAGCTTATTCAATCAAGCGCTGCGTGTGCGCTCGGCCAAGCTGTTCTAAGCCTATCGCCGCTACGCAGTCCCCCCAACAGTCACCCATATACATCACGCGCGCGCCCTGCGTGTGCCATATACACACTCTCTAGCCTTTCCGTGTGCCCATATACACACGCGCGGATGTGTCCGTGTGCCCATATACACACGCCATTTTCCTCGTGTGCCCAAGCCCACGCGCGCATTCCCGTGTGCCCACTTTATAGACACAGCGCATTTCTTGTGCCCATATACACGAGCGCAGTTTCCGTTACTAGCCCATATACAATAATTGCGCCGTCTTTTTCCGTGTTGCCCTATACAACGGCGCTCATCTACGACGCGTGCCCTATAACACCGCTTACATCTACAACTCGCACGCATCCACGTGCGCCGATACCTCTCACGCGCCCTTCCATTGTGCGCCCACTACATAAGTTTTTGTTCACAACGCGCCCTTTATTGCGCAATCCCCCACAGTCACCCATATCACAGGTGCCGCGTTCGGGTTGCCGCTGCTGTGCCCATCCACACTCGCGTGCCTCGTTGTGTCGCGTGTGCCCATATACAAACACTCGCTCCCTGGCATGTGCCCATATCATACGCCGTGCCGCCCTCGATCTTCCCCCCTTTTTTCCCCATATACACACTCTCGGCCCTGCCTGTGCCCATATACCAGTCCCTGTCGCGCTCGGCGAGCCCTGCGTGCCAGCCCTTATACACCGCGCAATTTCCCCCGTGTGGCCCATATACACACACGCGCGCATTTCCTTATGCCCCGTATACTCAACGCGCCGTTGTGCCGATTTACTCTCGTCTTATTTTCTTCCTCCTTCTACTGTGTCGCCATCATACTATTACCGAGCCGCGCGATTTTTTTCCGTGAGCCCTATATACCACATATGCGCCTCCTCGTTTTTATAACCTCGCACGCATCCACGTGCGCCAATACCTGGGGTCACGCGCCTCCTTGTGCCCCATACAACAACGCGCCTTTACGGCGCCAATACCCCTCGCGCATCTACGTGCGCCAATACCCCACGTGTTCGCTCTTAAGGCACTCTACCGTTCGCCCATACACCCGCGCATCATGTCCACGTTTCACCCATTTCTCGCTCACGTCGAACCCCTTCCTCCTGAATTAATTGGTGAATTCCGATAAAAAGCTAACCAAGCATCACTGCTAAACATGTGTTCCTATTAACAAGTATTTATCCTCTAATATTTCTACAAGTATAGTTATATATTTATAATAATGACACTAGATAAACTCTATGACATCTATGTGGCCCATACCCACGCGCGCAGCTACGTTGCCCATACACACGCTCTCGAATATACTTTTGCCCAATACACACGATATCTCCCGGTGTGGCCCATACACACGGCACATGCCCAACTTGTGCCCATGCACGCGCGCTTTTCCTGCTATCTAGCCTCTTCCCCTATTACACGCGCCTCACTGTCTCTACCGCCTTATACGCATCCACGTGCGCCAATACCCACCCGCCTTCCATGTTGCGCCATACACACTCTGCCTTTATCCCCCCCCCCGTCCCCCATATACACAACACCGCTGTCCTCTTCTTGGGCCCCTATACCCAATCTCGTCTGCCTCCTCTTTTCTCACTTGCCTTTCCCCTGTTGGGTCGGGTGGCGGGTGCATTTGCCCACGTCTGCTCCTCTCTCGTCTCGCAGATTAGACTTCCTGCGCTTTTCGTAAGGCACTGCCAGTCTATTTGCCCTTTTTCTCCTTCTCCCCCCTCTCTATGTCCTGATTCCAATTTTTCCTTTTGGCCCCTCTCCCCCCTGACTCGCAATACTCTTTCCTTTTCCCTATACAACACTCGCTTCAGCATTTCCGTGTTCTGCCCCTGATACACGCGCGTACATTTTCCGTTGAGCCCGCATCATGATTCTCCCTCACCATGCTCCCTATACCCTCGCAACGCATTGTCCGTTCCTTCACGTTCGCCAATATACCGCTCCACGCGCCTCCATATTCGCCCATACACTTATGCCCTTTTACGTTTCGCGCCATACCCCCACCCTCTACTCGTTTGCGGTCCCTTCGTCTTATGTCTGTATTTTGTGCCTAGTTGTCCCACTCGCGTACGCTCTACTACTTGCCGCCCATACACCCCATTCTCTGCACTACCCACACAATCGTTGGGTGCCCCCCATCCGCGACGTCTCGCCCTTGGTCCTTCCGCATCTGAACTTTGTGTTCCGCCTGAATTAATTGGGAATTCGATAAAAGTAACCAAGGCATAAATGAGGCTAAACATGTGATTCCCCATTAACATTCCCTCTGCGTGTGCACCATCCTTATACACACTCGGCGCTGCCTGCATGTGCCCATATACACTACGCGCGGTCTCTGCGTGTGCCCATATCACACGGACGTCGCGCCTGCATGTGCCCATAACAATCCGCGCATCCTGCATGTCGCCCGATACGACCGCGCAGCGATTTCCTCCCATATACCGACAACACCAGTTTCCGTATGCCCGTATACACACGCGGCATTTCCGTGTGTCCCATATCCACAACGCATTTCCTATCCGGCGCGCATGGCCCATATACGCCGCCCTGCGCTATCACACGCGCCCTCTCAATTGTGCCTATACACCGAGACCTTCGCAGGTATACAAACGCGACTTGTGCGACTACCCACCCGCCATTTCCGTATGCCCATATCACACCGCGCATTCCGTGTGCCATATACCGCAGCGCATTTCCGTGCCCATACACAATGCGCCCCTTATAACCAACTCGCACGCACCACGTGCGCCAATACCCCACCGCGCCTCCATTGCGCCCATACACATGCCGTACTTTACGTGCCTCAATTACCTCACCCTCGCGCATCTACGTGCGTCCCATACAACAGCGCGCGCATCCATCGTGCACGCAATTCTCGCCTCCGCGCCCTTCGCCTGAATTAATTGGGGAAATTCCGATAAAATAACAAGACATAAATGCTAAACATTGGTGATTCCCCTAAACAATATTTATCCTCTAATAATTACTACATATATTTATTAGGTTTATAATGACACTAGATAAAGCTCTATTGACATTGTTCTGTGGGCCCTAACAACACGTCGCGCATAAATTTAGTGTGACCCATACCACGCGCGCATCCAACGTGGGACCATACACCCGTGGGCATCAACGTGTGCCCATACAACCCGCGGGGGGGGGCTCCCACGTGTGGCCCTACCGCGTCAACGCATTCCACGGTGCCCTTTTTTTTTTGTTTTTTTATTTTTTTATTTTTTTTTTAAATTATTAGCTTATAGTATACAAGTGACCTACTACCCTACGTATGCCCGATTTTACATGCACCATGCAAACATATAACGTGCCTTATACACATTATATATATACCTGCCAACAACCATAACGCCCATAACATCGTCCCGCGCGCATCAGCGTGTGCCTCCCCGCGCCGAAAACATTAACTGCGGGGGCAGACCGTGAAAGCGCCAACTTGGCTGCCGCCACCCTACTCGCTTACCCCCGCGCCCTAGGGCCGCAACCACTAGAGTCTGCTGCACTAGCCTATACATGCGTATATCTCCACCTACGTATACATGCATCCATCTACTACACATGTACATACACACCCACAATACTGCACATACACCCATAAATACCTGAGTAAACGAATCCAATATATACCCACGCACATATACATTATATCAACACAGAAACACAATATATATTAATATATATATTATACAACATACATATTACACATATCCATATACATACTATAACTATATACCCCTGACAGACATATATCATATGACACCCATATACCAAATATATCATAATTACCAACCTACTATTACCCATACCACACATATATACATATATTACCACATACCACACATATATTATATATATATACAACATACCCTCCAGCATCATATATATGATGGCCCATTACCACACATATATAATATAATACCCCTACCCCATTATACGAATATACCCATACCACACATATATACCATATATATACCCATACCACACATATATATATATACACCATAACCACACAAATATATATATTATCATACAAAATAACACAGCATATGCCATACCAATATATGCCACCACATATATACATATAATAAGTCCTATACCACCATATATACCTACTGCCCATAACCAACCATATATACATATCTGCCCACTCACACATATATACATATATGGCCCATAGCCACACAATCTATACCACAGCAGTTCCATTTGATTTTATTCTAAGCTCCATCTATCCCGCGACGGGGGGGGGGGGGGGAGGGGCCTCTGCCCGCGCACGTGGGAACTGCGCCCCAGCCCGACAACGGGGCACCGACAGCGCCACATGGGACAAAACGCGGCCGCATGCCTCGGCCGGACCACCCTCCTCCACGCAAACCAGCATCCCTCTGCCCCTCCCCGCCGGGGTGCCCCTACCCAGTGGCAGCCGCGCGGGCTATGCAGAGGAGGCCTCCGCCCCGCCAGCAGGAACTCGAGGCGTGATCAGTTAGCCCCCCCCAGGAGAAGAAGCGGGGGGAAAAACCCGTCCGGCCCCCTCTGCCCGCCAGACCCCCTCTGTCCCCCGAGACCAACCCCTCCCCGCCTGCAGCCGCCGTGGCACATGCTTAAATGCGACCCCCCCAGCTCCATGCTGCGCGCCGCAGATGGAGGATGGGGACGGGCCGCTACACTACGGGGTCCCTCTCCTCCCTGCATCCCGCCTCCCCCCTCACCGCCGATTCAAAAATCGCGGCTATACAGGAGGGGGGAGTGCCCAGGATTGACCCCCCTTTCGGGGCCTTACCTTAATTTAACCTGCAGGGAGGAGAGGGACGTCCAAATCGTCTGGCGGGCAGCCAAAGAGGATGTGCTGCCCGCCAGCCTGGCCTTAAGTAGGCCTTCCATGAACTCCTCCCCTGTGCTGGGGAGGGAGGTGTGGGGGCGGGCCAGCGAGGGGAAGGCCGGACCCCCCCCGGTCATGAAGCCCCCCCGCCTATGGCTAGGGGGTGCCGCTTGAGATAACAGACTAAAGGTTATTTTGATGTCAACTCAAGATGACCGTTAAACTCTCTAAGCCAAAGGTCCCCAGGTCTTCCTCTTCAACAACTTTGCAACAGCCTGTGGCCACAGATTGTCAAATAATTGACATCCCCATCAACCCCCTCTCCCCACTGAACAACTTTGGCTGGACCCTGGTGGAGTTCTGTGCCCTGTCAACCCTCTTAGAAACCCTGACAGTCTGCTGAAGATTTTCTCTTACAACTATATGGTACATATACGTGTATATTCTTTCACTTGTCCTATTAGAGTGAAGCTTTATCTTGGCTATTTATTTAGTAATAGCAGCAAAGACAGGGAACCTCTGAAAACAGAGACGTGTATTTGAATGTTTGTATTCACCCCATTGCCACGTAATACAGTACAGACAAGAACTGTATAGTGACAAGCATAATGAACACCCTGTAAGTGTGTCACTTTATTGCAGTAAACTGGTAGATGTCTCCCATTCTTACTTTATCAGCCTGGTATAATAAAACATGGAACATGTTATCCATGGAAAACGTACTGCTTTGTTTAATGATAATTTAGCTGCATTCCCCTAATCTCTGCTATATTGAATTTATAATTACGTCATGTGATCCATTTGTAGAACAACGCATAGATTGTAGTCTCTGCTATTTGATTTTCTTTTATTATTTTCATGTTTCTTTGATAAAAATGTATTTAAAATATTTAGATTAAATAAGAAAACGTGACTAAAGAAGAAACACTCAATGACCACCCCGCCCCGCACCCCCCCCACACACACACACAATTTCCCCCGCTCGTCAACCCCCACACCCCTTCATCTACACCCCCCTCCCCCACTACACACTCACTCACTCAAACCCCCCCTCCGATAAGAATTTTACCAGGAAGGGGGGGGGGGGGTGTGGGGTGTGCAGTGGATAGCCCTGCTTTAACCTTGCTCATGTTGGTGGGAACTACAGCTGCTGCAACCTGATGGATAGCTGAGATGGGCACGTGTCATATCGCGGGCAGAAGTTGAAGTTCATGGTGTGATACCTGCCCAACTTCTGGCCCAGATTTCAGGGAAAATGTGCAGCGGCAGGGGGGACTAGAGGAGGAATTGGCTGCGGAGTGGTGCCCCTCACACCTGGCAAGCAGAGAGGCCCCAACAGCCGCCAGACGCGGAAGTTGGGCTCAACTTCCAGTGCCACACGCTCTCGCGCCACCTGCATTGTGAGGTGTAGCGGCCCGATAACGTGTCTTTATCACATTACCAATTAGTTTCTAAGCTCTTCGGAGCAGGGTCTCCTCTGCCTAAAAGTTAATTTTTAAGTCTGAAGCGCTTATTCCCATGATCTGTTATTTGTATTATGTGTTATTTATATGATTGTCACGTGTATTACTGCTGTGAAGCGCTATGTACATTAGTGGCGCTATACTGTATAAATAGACATACATACATTAAGACCAGAAATAATAGTTGCTTGCATATTAAACATGCACTGTTGTCCAGCAGAATTACTTTTATAAAAAATTCCCCCAAAAATGTCCTAAGAAAATAATTCACTATTTATTAACGCAGGTGAAGGATGCAAATCTTTTTTATCTGTAGATGTATTACAAATAAAGAGGATGGAAATACTTTTAAGGTTTAAACTTGCTATACTGTTTTAAAGCATCAGTCTTGCAGTAATTAGCATCCTACACTCAATTCTGAAATAGATGAAAGTACTCCGGTATTTGATACTTTAACATACATAGGCTAGGATGGCCAGGTGGCTTCTCCAAAAATACTGGCCACAATGGTCAATGGTGCAACGTGCTAGAGATAAGGCGGTGGGGACGTATGTTATTTATAAATTATCTGAACGCAACATAATTTTTTCTAAATTTCACTCCTAGTATGCACCATTTCATAAAAATTCTGGGGAGGGTCCAGGGACGTAGCACCCTCAACAGAACTTTTTAACAAGAATATGAAAAAATTACGTAACCGTTAGATCATTTATAAATAACATACCTGCAGTCATACAGTCCCATGTCGAGCAATACTGATCTTAATACTCCTCTTCCACAAATTCCAAGATTGTTACACTCCCTCTCATCCTCTCAACCCCATCCCTCTCTCACCCTCCCCTCATCCTCTCTCACCCACCTCTCTCTGTCATTCTCACCCCTCTTCCTTGTCATTCTCATCCCCCATCCCTGTCATTCTCACCCATTGTTTCCACGCCCAAAGCACAGCCACAGAAAACACACACAACAGGAGAAAACAGAACAAGTACACACAGGACATCCACAGAAGACACACACACACACACAGCTTCACCTCTCTCTGCTCCATGCTTGCTGGTTCCTCCTCTCCTTGGCCTCACCTCCAGGCTCCTGACACCTTCTCCTGATTTTTGTGTGGTAATAGAGCCAATCAGGATGGAGGAAGCTGCCCAGCCGCCTCAGGGACATCACGTGGCCCAAGCCAGTCAGGTCACTATGTCTATGTCACTATATCACTATGTCTAGAGAAGTAATAATGGACACATACCAGTCTGGTATTACCTCTAATTTGTTACTGGACAGTGTCCAAATACAGGACAGTCCGGTTCAATACTGGACACCTGGCAACCCTAATGTAGGCCCATATTTATTAAGCAGTGCTGTTACATAAGACCCCTTCTGTCACCAGAACACACCTTGCAGTGCATTCAAGTAATTGGCCTGTACAGTATGTTGTCTTTCGGTACCAGAAGGTGAGTCATGGAAAAGGGGTCTAATAATATGCTAGTTGAGCAGGATTGTAGAAACTGTTTTGGATTTGATGGCGATTTATGAAATTAGTAGGGACACTTTACACTGTAGGTGAAATTTCAGACAGAGCCCCCCCCCACCCCCTGAAAATGTTACATGGTCAAAATCACTAATAACTAACTCAATGGTCAAATCTCACCGCTAAACTTTCTTGAGAGATTGCAGGATTCATCCAAACTTTTGCAATATTTCCTAGTACTTTTTATTTATTTAAAGCAGTGTTGACAACATGTACTAATGCCGTGAATGTCTGTTTATGTTAAAAAAGAAAAACATTGAACACTTTTTTTGTACGCGTATCTTTAGCGTCCGGGAGGAGAGGAGAAAATCCGCTGCCCATAAGCACATTCCTTTGTGCCACCCGTGCCATACTCCTCCTTCAGCAGCGCATGATACCACGTCACCATGTGACGTTGCAGCGTTATTTGACGCCGCAAAGCTGAAGGAGGATGGTGTCACGAACGAGACGGTAAGAACTTTAGAGAGGCCCCAAGCTCTCCCCCGGCCGTAATCAGGAGGAATCTGATAATATGGCCTGAGCCACTAAATAACATGAGAGTTTGCATCGTTCTTGTATTTGAATGGTTTGAACGCACTTATTTATTTATAAAATGTGTTACCAGGAAGTAATATAATGAGAATTACCTCTCGTTTTATAGTATGTCCTGGGCACAGAGTTATAAATACAAATACATGGTGTGACAAACGGCTTACTCCGGGGCTCCACCGTCTGTCCAGGACTGTTAGGGCACGGTCTTTTAGGGTAGGTTAAATGACGAGGCGTAACGTGCTGTTCCTTTAAACAGGCTGCTGCCTGGTTTATTCAGTCCCAGGCACTGAGACTGCCACACTAAATACAAAAGTAAACACAAGCAAAACAAAACCCTGCTCACCTGAGCAATAACTTAACTGAGGTTCACCATGACTGGGGTTGGGGCGGCTTATCCGCTTCCAACAAACAAAAATAAGAAACTTTGCAATTTGATAAAGGAACAGAATGATTTAACTTGTTTGGGGAGAGGCTTTTCCCCACTCTGCTTCCAGCAGCCTTCCTGCCTCCAGTCTCTTGGGGAGGGGAGAGGAACCAGGAAATCAGCCTTTTACCTGATTTCTATCTAGCAGGACAGGTGACAGAAATCAGGCAGCAGACAAACTCTGGTCTGGATCCCTCATCCCTCAGTTCCAGCAAATGTCAAACTGTGGGATGGAGTGCATGTATTCTGAGGCTGAACTTTCCAGCCTAAACAGGATAGAAGCTGTCCAGTATTCTGGGAGCCCTATATATGGAATTTATCACCATCCCCTGGTTTCTATCACAATGGTTACAAACACATAGCTACAATGAGTAAAAAGGGTTATACAGTACATTATATACAAGACATTGCATGCACAGTAAGAGATAATATATATTATAGCGGTATATAACAATTACAGACCAGATCAAAATGTGAGACAGCTTTAGTTTTGAAAGAACTTAGACTGGTGGTGGATATGAGAGTCTCCGGTAGACTGTTCCAGTTTTGGGGTGCACGGTAAGAGAAGCAGCGACCAGATACTTTGTTGAACCTTGGGACCATGAACAGTCTTTTGGATTCAGATCTCAGATGATAGGTGCTGCATTATATATCGCATTATATGCCACAGAATATACATCATTAGTGTATCCATTTAGTGCGCACTACACGCCTAGATACACTCACATAGAGACTGTCCTTTTGGTGGGCTCGCTTAGGCTCCTTTCCTATACTTTAGGTAGCTATAACTTATAGCATCTGATCCCGAGTATCTATTAGGGATCTTACTACATCTACCCACCTAGACTTGGGTGGGTTACCAAGGATACAGTCACGTGCTGTTCAAATATAGTATTTAATTACATTTTAACACCCTATTTTTTATTCATAGTTATTAATAAAGTATTTTAAATTTACAATTATACATTTGTTGTGATTGAGTGCTGAAAGACTGGGTTCTTTTTCTCCCATATGATACAATTTGAAACTAGTAACAAGGGCTAGGATAGTATTAGAGTTGTTTCTGATCTGTAGTTCCTTCATTGGAAGCTTTAGAAATGTAGCGTTGGTCCCAAATACCATTGTTACAGTCTTGTCAGAGTTTAGAAACTGTTTGTTTTGGGAAATCCAATTTTCATGTCTGAAAAGTCAGATTGAAGTATGTGTCCAAGATCAGAGAGGCTAGGGCTGTGTGCATACAGATACAGTATAAGAATGTGACATGTGCATACATGTGTATTGAAGGTCCCTTACAAGCTGTAGGAAGATCATTAACGAACGCTGAGAAGAGTAGGGGCCCCAGAACAGAACCGCAGGTGATATCCAAGGGGTTGGAGTTAGAGCCTGAGATGGACACATGTTGGGATCTACCTGATAGGTAGGAATGAAATCAGTTTAAAGCATGCTTCCCTATTCCAGAACACTGGAGTTTGTTTAGCAAGATAACATAATCAACAGTATCAAAACCCTTTGCAAAATCTAGGAATATTGCACCAGTGAGTTTGTATTGTATTGTATTGTATGTCTTTATTTATATAGCGCCATAAATGTACATAGCGCTTCACAGTAGTAATACATATCATATAAATAACAAATAAAATAAATAACAGGTCATGGGAATAAGTGCTTCAGACATAAAAGTAACATTAAGGAAGAGGAGTCCCTGCTCCGAGGAGCTTATAATCTAATTGGTAGGTAGGGAGAACGTACAGAGACAGTAGGAGGGAATTCTAGTAAGTGCGTCTGCAGGGGGCCAAGCTTTATGTATCATGTGTCCATGATTATCCAGTGCTATTCATATGCTTCTTTAAGCAGATGTGTCTTAAGGTGGATAGAGAGGGTGCTAGTCGAGTATTGAGGGGATGGGCATTCCAGAAGTGCGGGGCAGAAAGTGAGAAAGGTTTAAGGCGGGAGAAAGCTTTAGATACAAAGGGGGTAGAAAGAAGACATCCTTGAGAAGAACGCAAGAGTCGTGATGTTGCATAGCGAGAAATTAGGGCTGAGATGTAAGGAGGGGCAGAAGAATGTAAAGCTTTAAAAGTGAGGAGGAGAATTGAGTGTGAGATACAGGATTTGATTGGAAGCCAGGAGAGGGATTTCAGGAGGGGAGATGCGGAGACAGATTTAGGAAAGAGTAGAGTGATTCTGGCAGCAGCGTTTAGGATAGATTGTAGGTGAGACAGGTGAGAGGCAGGAAGGCCGGACAGCAGGAGGTTGCAGTTATCGAGACGTGAGAAAATGAGGGCCTGAGTCAGAGTTTAGCAGTCGAGTAACAGAGGAAAGGGCGTATCTTTGTGATATTGCGGAGGAAAAAGCGACAAGTTTTAGAAACGTTTTGAATATGAGAGGAGAATGAGAGAGAGGAATCAAGTGTAATCCCTAGGCAGCGTGCTTGGGCTACTGGGTGAATGATCGTATTTCCAATAGTAATGTGGAAGGAGGTAGTAGGGCCAGGTTTGGGAGGAAGTATAAGGAGAGCTGTTTTATCCATGTTAAGTTTCAGTCGGCGGATGGCCATCCAGGATGATATTCCAGAGAGGCATTCAGAAACTTTGGTCTGTATAGCAGGTGTAAGGTCAGGGGTTGAAAGGTACATTTGTGTGTCGTCAGCATAGAGGTAATATTTAAACCCAAAAGATGTGATTAGGTCACCTAGAGAGAGTGTGTAAAGAGAAAAGTGAAGGGGTCCCAGGACAGAGCCCTGGGGTACCCCACAGAGAGATCAATAGTTGTCCCAGTTCCATTACATACTGGATCTCATTGCAAACTTATAGGAGGGTAGTTACAATGGAGTGTTTGGGGTGAAAGTCAGATAGGAATTGGCTAGGGAAATTTGTCTTGGTATAGTACTCGCTTATTTGGGAGTGAACAAAATTTTCCATGACTTTGGATAGTATTGGGAGAAGAGAGATTGGCCTGTAGTTTGAGACAGTGTTTTTGTCCCCTCTTTTGAAGATTGGGACAACTCTGGCAGTTTTCCAGGTCTTAGGAATATGGCCTGAAGACAGGATAGAGTTGATTAGTGAAGCAATCAGTTTGGCAATGGCTGGGGCACCAAGTCATAGTAAGTTAGATTGTAGTAGGTCAGGTCCACATTGGCTGCTTAGTTTTATTTTGAGGAGCGCTTGTGTAATCTCCTCTTCAAATACTGAGACTATTTGAAAACTGTGGGCAGTGTTGGTAGAGGTTGGGGCTATAAGGTTACACCGAGAATGAGGTTCGGGATGTGTTTCCCTAATAAGTTATTAGGACACCCCACAAAGTATTCATTAAATGCATTTGCAATATCAGTGCATTGCAAGGGGCCATGTTATCTTTTATGTTGTGCCAGTAGAATAGGAACAAATACAGAGGAACAGGGGTGTCTCCTGGAACCATGGCCTTTGTGTCCATGTTTTGGGAGACATCTTGCTCAGAAACTGGAAAGAAAAACAACAGTTAAAAAGGAAAAAAAACATGATGCAAGTATTACATGTTGCTGTTTTAAGGTTTGCTTTGATGAATCGTGAGTCAGAAAATAGGCCCTTAAAAGGAAAAAATACTATTTGGTCTAACTGAATATATTTAAAACAGCAAAACTCTGTAGGGAAGAACTTAGTGGGGGATCTACCAATTGCTTATATCTTTTTTAATTAAATACCTTCTATACATGGAATGTAAATGCTGTAGGAGGATGTGGGTGATGTCCCATTTTCTGTGCCCTGCAGACTCTGGATGTGGGTGTCTTTCTTTGCATACTTCTAGCCATTTATATTTGCTCAATTTAAGATTTTCAGTTTTACAAAAGATATTTTCTTGTTGATGTCACCTTTGAACGAATCTTATTATTTTGTTGGCATTAAGGTTTAGCTCTCTTAGCAATATATATCTATATATCTATATCTATCATCTATTCTATATCTATATCTATATCATATATTATATCATATATACTATATATATATATATAATTATATATATATATATATATATATATATATATATATCTAATGCAATATATTGTGAGCACACTGCACTTCGTGTTGAAAAGTTTTGAATGATTTATTTTTAGGTATTAGCCTGCAACTAAGATTCATAAAGTTAAGGCACTGAAACCGATGGGTTAATGTTTTAATATCAGAAAAACAGTGAGGCGTACCTGGGAAAAAATAAAGAGTTTGAGACCTGTATACATAGGAACCCAATGGGACTCAGAATTACAATTTAGTGTGCGGT
This sequence comes from Ascaphus truei, assembly GCA_036426205.1. Taxonomy (NCBI): domain Eukaryota; kingdom Metazoa; phylum Chordata; class Amphibia; order Anura; family Ascaphidae; genus Ascaphus; species Ascaphus truei. The sequence goes on from WSYH01001308.1 coordinate 126,734, forward strand.
AAGTAGCATTGTACATAGGATTTTCACAGACACAGTCCAGGGATCATAGAGCTTACAATCTATGTTTTTGGCATTTTAATATTCTATCAAGGATTAGATCCTGAATGACATTTTATCGATATGCCAGGACCTGGGAAGAGTAGCCTGATACGAGTATGGAGAGCTGCATATATATGAACCCAAGGTTTGGGAACCAGCAGTTTTCCTTGCGAATTATATCACACCAACTGTGAGTTAACCTGTGATAAACCAGGGAAGGACTAATATCTGCAGTGGTGTGCAGCAGTATTGAAGAGATCTCAAATAATTGAAGGGTAGAGAAGGAGTGGCTCAGTGAGTACGCCTAACAGCTACCAAATATAGGTTATAATATCCCTAAGTATACTTGTGGGTAATGGGATGTAGGTGAGTAGCTGGGGTATGATGTCCCTAGTATTTTAATAGTACATTGCCAGTGTAATCATATAAACTCCCTCTGAGAGAGCTCCCTTAGGCTGTCAGTTCTATCGGGAGCATTTAACTTTGCAGGAGCTGAGCAAAGCTGTCTTTCCCTGTTAGGATTCAGATCAGCGTCTGTGAGCAGGGGCTCTTTGCGTGCACGTTACTGATTGATGCCCACGCGTGCGTTTCACTGCTAATGCTTTGTCAAGGCCAGTAGGAGACTAAGGGAGCTCTCTCAGAGGGAGTTTATTTGGTTACACTGGCAATGTACTATTACAATACTAGGGACATCATACCCCAGCTACTTACCTATATCCCACTACTCATTAGTAAACGTAGGGATATTAGAATCTATATTTGGTAGCTGTTAGGCGTCCCACTCAGAAACCTAATCAACACTTATTAGTTTCTGAGGTGCCAGTACACTACTTTAAATAGAGAGGTATAACACATATTAGGTTCAGGTTCTAGTCACTGGACAACATACCATTGATCCTACATAGTGTTCTACCTAGCTGACATCTCCTATTTTTACCATTTAGGAGTCTCAACAGTGTCTTATTGTCCAAACAGTATATTAACCCTTTAAGTACTAGTGTCAGTTATAGATCTGCATACTTCAGATCTTCAGCTCACACGACAATTTTTGTGTTATATACACTCACGTACACAATATTACAAACACGTTTGTGGTCAGGAGTGGTACACAACCTATTAGGATTGACTCAAACAATCATAATCTGAGCACCTGGCTGGATCACATATCAGCCCTGTGCAAGGTATTCTGGTATCAGTGCACCTACTAGTACTTATTATACTGTGGCACTATATTTAAGGCTCTTACTATTCTTCCCTCACACTATCATTCCCTAGGAGATGCATCTATACAAGTGTCACTAGGGCCAGTGAATATAAATAACACTGGACATTAACACTGACCATATACTATTCTCTCTAGGGTTTACTATACTTTTAGAGTTACTTAAGCGCTTGCAATTTATTTAATTCTTGTTTTAAACCCCATTGTTTTAACTAGTTCCTAATAAATTATGTTTTAAAATTGTAATCATCTCACTAAGTGACAGAGTGCTAAATAGAGGTTCTTTTCATCTCTAGTCTTATAATAATTTAGCCCCTCTAAGCACCATCACCTACCTACATCTGGCTGTAGCGGGGGTAATTGTGTGTGTATATATATACAGTGTTCGACAAATCACCCAAAAATCTACTCACCCAACCAAAAAATCTACTTGTCACCTAGTCCCGCCCCCAACCCCGCCCTAGTCCCGCCCCAACCCCACCCTAGTCCCGCCCCAACCCCGCCCTAGTCCCGCCCCAACCCCGCCCTAGTCCCGCCCCCAACCTCACCCTAGTCCCGCCCCCAGACCCACTTTAAAAAAAAAAAAAAATTCATAGTAAGAACAACATTCGTTTTTGACATTAGTTTATTTAGTGTATTACATTATACTACAATTAGTCCTTGATACGTGTGTGTGTGTAAATGTTCCTGAACCCCATAACTAGTGCCTGGACGCCCCCGCGTCACAAAATCTAAAGCAGCAATCCCGCCTGGGATCTTACCTGATCCGCAGTCCCTCAATGTCCAGGTACCCTCATTCCCGAAATGTTATACATTGGAGGGGAGGTGTTCCTTACCTATCTTCTAATTTATGGGGGATTCCGATGTCTTCCGTGTGAAGCTTGAGTCAGAGCTGGAATAAAGCAGTGTAGGTTATTTCGGTGTAGTTTAGGGCAGTTAAGATATATAGGGTAAATAAGAGATCCAGAGTTTTAGAGAGAGAGTGTGGGTGAGAGACGGAGAGAGAGAGAGACAGAGAGAGAGGAACACACACACACACACACACACACACACACACACACACACACAGACACACACTCACACACAGACATTCACACACAGATACTCACACACAGACACTCACAAACTCACAGACACTCACACCCACACCCAC